>JAQZBX010000039.1:113568-175369 GCA_029593785.1 Cabassous unicinctus
AAAACATGGACAAAGAACTAAAGGAAATCACAGAAATGATAGATGAACACCAACAAAATGTCAATAGAGAGATGGAAATTATGAAAAGGAACCAAATAGAGCTGAAGACCAGAGTAACAGAAATTTAAAAATTCATTGGAGAGATTTAATGGCAGATTTGAGCAGACAGAAGAATCCGTGAACTTGAATATAACACAACTGAAATAATTCAGTCTGAGATGCTGAAAGAAGAAAGAATGAAGAAAAGAGAACAGAACCACAGAACCTGAGGAACCTGTGGGACACTATCGAGCATACCAATATACCAATATAGAAAAGAAAGAAAGGAGCAGAGAAAATATTCCAAGAAATAGTGGCTGAAAACTTCTCAAATTTAATGAAAGACATGAATATACTTATCCAAGATGCTCAATGAACTCCAAACATGATAAACTCAAATAAAATCATGCTGTAGCATATTATAATCAAACTGTCAAATGCCAAAGAAAAAGATTATGAAAATTGCAAGAGAAAAAGTGTGTTATGTTCAAGGGAGCCTCAGTAAGAATACATGTCAATTTCTCACTGGAAACCATCAAAGCAAGAAGGCAATGGGATTACATATTTAACGGACTCAAAACAAAAAAATTGTCTTGTCTTTCTAGAATGAGGGAGACATTAATACATTCCCTGATAAACAAAAGCTAAGGGAGTTCATCACCACTAGACCAGCCCTACATGAAATGCTAAAGGGAATTTTGAAGGTTGGAAGGAAAGAACAATAGACAATAGATCAAAGCAACATGAAGAAATAAAGGTATCCATTAGGGTAAGAACATTAGCAAATATAATGTTAGTGCTATTATATTTTTGGTTCATAACTCCACTTTTTACCTCCTATAGTAACTAAAAGCTAAATGCATAAGTGTAATAAGAAATTAGTGGTTTTGGGTTCATAATGCATAAACATACAATTTTAGACAAGAACTACATAAAAGTGGGAGAACAGTGGGGTATAAGAACATAGTTTGTGTATACTATTGAAGGTGATTTAGTATCAAAGCAAATGAGATTTTTATGGATTTAAGCTATTAAATTTAAGCATTGTATTAACTACAAAGAAAATATTGGAGAATATGCATGCTCATAGAGACAGAAAGTAGAGTGCAGATTGCCACGTGTGGGCAGAAAGGGGGAATGGGGAGTTCATGCATAATAGATGTAGGGTTTCTCTTTGGGGAGATTGGAAAGTTTTAGAAATGGAAGGTGGTGAAGGTATTGGAATATTGTGAGTGTGATTAATCCACTGAATGGTCTGTTGGAGAGTGGTTGAGATGGGAAATGTTATGTTGTATAGATGTTCTCATAATTAAAAATCCTAAAGGAAGAAAGATAAACTAAAGAGATAATGACAGTTAAATGCAATACACGATACTGGACAGGATCTAACAAGGGAAGAGAAAAGGCACCAAAAGGATATTCTTGGGACATATGAAAAATCGAAATATAGACTGCAAACTTTATATCAATGTTAAATTTCTTTAACATCATAGCTGCATTTAAGGTGGTTACATATGTGGATATCCTTGTTCTTAAGAAATGTACATGGCAGTGTTAAATGTTCAAGGAAGATGATGTTTACAACCTACACTTAAGCGTTCATGAAATGGATTGATAGACAGATATACAGATTGATATATTGATGATTAGATAGAATGGTACAGCAAATGTGACAAAATGCTAAAATTGGTGGATCTGGGTATCTGGGGGTATGGTGGGGTGGGTAGGGTGTGATGGCTATTTTCATGCATCAACTTGCCTAGGCTATGGTATCCAGTTTTTGGTCAAGTAAGCACTAGCCTGATTATTACTGTGAGGGTATTTTGTGGACTTAAATCATTAGTCAGTTGATTGCATCTATGGCTAATTACATCTACAATTAACAATTAACAAAGGAGATTGTTTTCAGCAATGAGAAAAGTCTCACTTTAAGGCTTTAAAGGGAGAATTGATGAGTTCAGCAGACATAAAGAAGAATTTCTATCTTTACTTCCACCAGCCAACTTCTTCTGGGGAATTAATTGAAAACTTCAACAGAGTTCTCAACATGTGGCCTGCCCTATGAAATTCAGAATTGCCAATCTCCCTGGTTATGTGAGCCAATTCTTACAATAAATCTCTTTATATATATACTTTACTTTATATATATACTTACATATTTACTTTATATATATACTCTTTATATATATACTTTATATATAAAGAGTTGATTCTGTTTCTCTAAAGAAACTTGATGAATACATAGGGGTATGTTGGAGTTCACTGTATGGAATTTGAATTCTTTTTTGTAACTGTCCTGTAATTTGAAATTATTTCAAGATATTTAAAAAAAACATATTTAAAAGTATTGATTTACATTTCATTTTAAAAGGTAAAGATAAAAACTGATGAAAACGTGGAAGATAGATTCTGTACAGACACCATTAAAATGCATCTACTAGAACCTCCTGCAAATAAATTTTAAAATTAAATCTACCTGTCAAGCACCTTTGACCAAGAATACTAGTTTTGTTTTGTTTTGTTTTCCCTTGGAAGAGAATCTCTGACTCTTTCTGGGTAAATGATCACCCAGTAGAAGACTCTTCCTTAGCTTCTCTTGCAGGCAAGTGTGCTCATGTCATTACATTTTGGACAATGACATGTAGAGCAAATATTGTGTGCAACTTTAGAAAGCACATTTAAAGCTTGGAAAGATGCATCTTTTTTGCTCTCTCCCTACTTTTTGATGCCTACAGCTCAAGTAGACTTTTTGGAGCATGAAGCGTGGACTTCATGATGCAGACGGCAGAGACATAGACAAAAGGCCCTGGGTTTATGCATTTGTTGAAGACACTACAGGCTTTGTTTCCATGAAAGAGAAATAAACTATTTTTTTTTATGCTACTGGTTTTTTGTTTGTTTAGGTTTTTATTTTTTGTAGCCAAACCTAACCTTAAGTTGCACACATCTCCATTGTTGTCATGTCATCCCATTGTCGGAGATTTTAAATAGAAAACTATTTTGACAGAAGACCAACCAGGATAGATGATTTCACAGAATCAAGCTTTGGAGCCGCAACAAAAATCATCCTTTACAAAGTAAACTTTTTTATGGTATGGAACAGCATTCTTCTTTAAAAAGACCGAAGATTAGAGATACTTTAAACTATTCGTCTATGTAAATATCAAGTATATTCATAATTTAATATCTTCTCTATCAAATTTACTAGGACTTTTTAAAGCAGGGGTTCTTAACCTTTTTTGTTCTATGGACCCCTTTGCCAGTCAGGTGAAAACCACGGACCCCTTACTAAGTCCACACTATACTGTGTATTATTTAATAAATATATCACACCCGCACCAACACTTCCTCACAAGAATAATTTTTTTTTAAATTTCAATTCAAGCTCATGGACCCCTTGTTAAGAACCCGTGTTTTAAAGCAACATTCCTTGGCTATTTATACAACGATGAGAATGAAAGTTTTCCACAGTGAGAAAACTATTAACATCAGTAGCTTTTGGACTTAAAAACACTTCATCAAACACGTTTGGGAAATT
Organism: Cabassous unicinctus; assembly: GCA_029593785.1. Lineage (NCBI taxonomy): Eukaryota > Metazoa > Chordata > Mammalia > Cingulata > Chlamyphoridae > Cabassous > Cabassous unicinctus. Next base: position 117,146 of record JAQZBX010000039.1, read on the forward strand.
GTCAGCTTTTAAAATGTTGTTGGAGGTGTGGGCGGTGGGGAACATGGGAATCCCTGTAATTTCTGAGTAATATTTAGGTAATCTAAGCACCTTTAAAAATATATATATATATGTATATAACAAATAACATTTATGTAAACAAATGCACATATATGCATATGTATTTATAGATCATTTTACAAATATTGGTATGTATTGTGAAAAATTTGATTTTTACCCAGAATAAAAATAAATAAATAAATAAATAAATAAAATAAAAAAATAAAAAAACCAGAGGGAAAAAAAAATCCAATGTATGCAGGCCACTTGTGAATCTGAAATAATTATGCAGTCAAATATGTATTATTCCTGCCAACAAAGTTTAAAACACGTTATCATTCTTATTCTCCATCTCTTAAATAATGAGAATTTGCCCATAGCTTGTGTCCTTTGATAAGGAGTGCTTTGTCCAATAGGAAGTGTTTCCTCAGAACACTGAATGCAAGTGTCAATGCCATCCTCTACTCTTTCATCAAGTCAAAAGCTACCAAATTTCAGATGCCCAAATTGTATCTTCTAGGTAATACATCTTACTTCAGTTTGGGTATTAATTAAAATTGCCAAGATAATCTTCAGCTTTAAATACCAACTTATTGTTACTAGTCCACATGTCTCCCACATGGTTCAAAAAGCCTGCTGGTGTGGAATGATGAAGTGAAGTCTTTTGCTGCCAGAATCATGATGGCAGTAGAACTCCTAAAGAACAGGCTTGTCCTCCACTCACTGTCACAGCATCTGGCAAGCAATATTTAGGTGATCACTGCAGTAATTTTTTATATTTTTTGCTCTCTATTATCCAGTGTACCTTTCCTATGAGTACTCTCATCTCGCTTGGGTTGATTTTCCATAGAGTGTAGACATGCAGGGGGACAATTCTTGGTTTCTGCTTACCTCTACCGTCTCATTCTTCTTTTGCCCAGATTCTGGTGACCCTCAAGTTGTGCTCGTTGGCTACGTTAGTCTGTGACTCACCCTCTCTGAGTGATGTCATGCTTCCCCAGTAAAGGACAGGTCCAGACCACAGGAGAGCAAGCACAGGATGACCAGCTCCCGGTGATCTCCTTCCCAGCTTCTCAAGCAGCTGGGTCCATGGCACTTCCCTGACACTTTGAAATTCCATGGATTACCTTCAGAATTGCTTGAAACAGTGACTCATGCAATTTGACTCCATGAACGATTCCTAGAGAGCATCTGATTCAGGTTTAAACTGTTCTCTGAGGAATTAAAGACGTTGTGGGGGCCAGCGGAAGAATAGAGGACTGTCTGAGCTCGCAGTTCCTGGCCTCTACTCCTGCTTGTCCTTGCAGCTTTGATTCTGACTCCTTTACATTCTGGCCTCTCTCATTGGATTTTAATAGAATAAAGTGTTCCATGGCTAAAACACAGCTTGCAAACCACTAATGCAGTCCATAGCATTATTGCCAAGGGAAGTTAATGAAGTCGTATTTTTTGTCAAGTTTATACACCACCTCAATTGTGTCAGAACTAGGACTAGAGCCAGGTTTGGTCGGATAATTTTTTTATTATACTATCCTGCCCCTTCTAAATAATGTATTTACACTTTAACTTAGCATCCACTGTGATTTAACCCACAATAAAATTTTAAAATGATGGAAATTACAGGCAGACTGGACTGTTTTGGAGGGAGAATGATTTGGAGGGTACTGAAGTATGCAGGGTACCTTGGATCATATGCACAGAGCTTACTAACAGTTTTCTGATAATGATGCTAAGATAATAATAAAGAATGCTAACATATTGTATGATTCCATTTATATAAAATATAAATCAATTTATAAAGATGAACTTAGATTATTGGTTATGTAGGGCTGGGGAAGGCATGCTAAGGGGTGTAAAGTTTTTCTTTTTGGAGAAATGAAATCATTCTAAAATTTTTTTTGTGGTGATGAATGCACAACATTGTGATTATACTAAAAACCATTGATTATTCACTTTGGATAGATTTTATGGTATGTGAATATATCTCAATTAAACTGTTGAATAAATAAATAAACAATTGTGCAAGAAAATGAAATAATTTAAAAAATAACCAATAAAATACAAAAAATTTTAAAAATTTAAAATAAAAATTTAAAAAAAAATTAGACCTTGTGTCTTTCATCAGTGTAAGATCTGTTATCTTATGGATCTTACACTGATGAAAGACATATGTTAAAAATTTTTTTAATTTTATATTTTATATTTTTATATTATTTCAAACCTTTTAAAAAAGTTTCATATTTTATTTGTAGTTTTTAAAACCACCAGTACTGTATCATTTTCCTATTAATTGTATTCAGTAATTTTGTTGGCTTCAACTTTGAAGAAGTTTTGGATCACAGAAGGGTTACAACTGTGGCAAGGGAGGATCATTGGTGCAGGGTGTCAGAGATAGGAGATGCAAGGGAGGCGGTTCACCTGGGGCATACCTATAAGGCATATGAATGTGTTCAAGTGTTCATGAGGCATTGTCACGGTGGGTGGAGACCCACACAATAACCAAAGAAATATCGAATTCCCACCCTGGAGAGCTCTGCCACATTCTCTAATGGGACAGCAAGAATCCCCTGAGTACAGGGGCAGTGACTACTGAAGGAGGACTTACCATTGACAGGCCCTTGATTTTGATAACTGTACTTAAGAACCTTTACTTTTGAAATTGAAACTTAGCATAGTATTATAGGGTGCCAAGTGGTACCTCCTGAGAGCCTCCTTGTTGCACAAACGTGGACTCTCTCTAAGCCAAAACTCAATATGTAAATGCATTACCTTCCCCCCAGCATGGGACATGACTTCAGGGATAAGTCTCCTTGGCACCAAGGGAGTACTACCAAGAACCAACTAGCAATGCAACTGGAAAAAGACCTTGACCAAAAGGGGGAAAGGGTAAAGGCAAATGAGTTTATATGGCTAAGAGACTTCAAAGTGAGTTGGGAGGTCATTTCAGAGGTTATGCTTATGCATGTCTCAGCAGGAACTCATTCACTGTCAAAGTAAATATTACCTCAAATAGTGGAGCTTCTCAGACCTCTGGAGACAGCCAGACTATAGGTGGGGCAGACAGCACAGGATTTTGGCACCTGGCTAGTAGGCCCTACTTTGGAATTTATGCTCCCCAGTGTGATAGTTGGACTCAGTTGTGATTTCCCTACACATGACTCTGCTGCCCCTCTATTTGAACCTATAGTTAGTACTAGAGTTGATAGCTGTATGTCCAAGAGTCTTAAATCTTTGGGCTGTCCATGTGCCAGTTGGACCTTGAATCTCAACAGAGTTGCAACAGCTACTCTCCAGTTCAATGGACTCACCAAGGACAACTAACAAGGAGATGATGATTGACAATGACCATTTCAAGGAACAGAGTGTCTGCAACTGCAGACAAGAAAGTCCCATCCATTTGTTCTGTGGTATCTAAGCCCCCTCTCAATTAGAGGTGGAGTGAGCATCACCATCACATAATCCTCAGGATTGAGGGATGCATGATGGACTAGAGTAGATTTACACTTGCTCTACTGTAAACTTGTTGTGATCTTAACAATGGAAGAACATTTATCATGAATGTGGAGGCAGTGGCCATTGCAGGTTCTGAGGGGAGGAAGAGGGAAAAACAGGTGTAATTCGGGGGCATTTTCAGGACTTGGGAAATATCCTGAATGACATTGCAATGACAGATACAGGCCATTGTATATCTTGTAATAACTTGTAAAATGTGTGGGAGAGAGTGTAAACTACAATGTAAACTATAATCATTGCTTAGTGGTAAAGTTCCAAGATGTGTTCATCAGTTGTGGTAAATATACCACACTAATGAAAGATGTTGATGTGGGAAAATGTAGGAGAGCTAGGGAGTGGGGCATATGGGAATCCCCTATATTTTGTGTGTAACATCTATGTAATCTAAGTTTCTTTTTTTAAAAAAATAAAAAAGTATATATTAAGAAAAAGATCTGTTGTCTTGAACGTACAGTGACATTTTCTTCCTTATATTCTCCCAGTGTCTTATTGTTTTCATTTTCTCTTCAAATAAGCTTTAGGATACAGAAAAGTCACATAGAGAATATAGGTGATTTGCATATGCCCAATGACCTCCTCCTTTTCCCTCTCCTCTATTAATAACATTTTACATGCAGATGGTACATTGTTACAATTGATGTACAAATATTGAAGCATTGCTACTAACCACGGTCAATGGTTTACATTATGATTTACATTTTGGATTGTACACTTTTATAGGTTTTGATGAAATTTGAAGTGGTCTGTAATCTGTTATTACAAGATCATGCTGAACAATTCTAATGCCCTAAAAATGCCCTATGTTCCATCTATTCTATTCTTCCTTTTCCCTCTCTTGGAACCTATGTTAACCACTAAGTTTCAATTTTTGAAGAATAAGTTTTATAGTTACTTGCAATAATATTGAGGGTTTGACATATTGGTCTGTTTTCTTTTATCAGGTACTGCCTATATTCTCGAAGGATTCTTGTCCCTCTAATTGAGAACATAGCAGGACTCCCCAGGACAGATTTATTCTTAAACAAAGAATGTAGTCATCTGCAGTTGCAGCTCTCTAGGAGGAAGGTTGCCTAAAAGAATACCCACCTTGGATGGTTTTTGACCATCTCTCACCTCCCAAATGGCAGTGGAAACTGACAGCCAAACTCTTCTGTTAAATATCTCAGGGCACAAACTAAACTCCTGCTATCTTACTTTTTTCTGGACTCTTACTTCATTTAGAGTTTAGCCTGGTAATTTCTTTCTTTCTTGTGAACTTCTTAATGTCTTTACCATTTGTGTGCATATATGTGTTTCTGTTTGTCTTATTATACATATGTAATAAGTTGTATTTGAAAATTATTTTTACCTTGAAGTAATTATAGATTCACAAGAAGTTGCAAAGAAATATACAGGGAAGTCTGGTGCACTCAACTCCCAGCTTCTCTCATTGTTAACGTCTTACACAACTATAATACAGTACTAAACCAGGAAATTGACATTGTCCAATCCACAGGGCTTATTTAGATTTCACTAGTTATACATGCAGTCAAGTGAAGGTATATGTATGTGTGTGTGTGTATGTAACTCTATGCAACTTTATCACATGTGTTGCTTCATGTAACTATCAATGAAATCAAGATACATAACAGTACCAACAGTATAAGGCTCCCTTGAGCTACACTTTTATAGCTACCCTAACTGAACCCTCATCCATATAACTGGGTCATTTTTAAGAAGTCGACACTATTTTAACTGGTGTAGTTAGATAATTTCTATTTACAATAATTATTGATCTGTTAGAGCTTAAGTCTGTCATTTTATCATTTGTTTTCTGTCTGTTCCCAATGTTTCTCACTTCTTTTTTATTTTTTTCTTCCATCTCTGTGGATTACATGAACATTTTATAGAATTCCATTTTTATTTACTTATAATATTTTTTAGTATTTATCTTTGTATAAATTTTCTGAGTAGTTGTTCTAGATATCACAATATAGACATGTAGCTTATAGGTTAATGATATTGAAGTTTTACCACTTTGAGCCAAGTATAGGAAACTTCCATTTGTGTCCTTTCACCTTCCTCACTTTTAAAATATAATTATCTAAAGGATTTCCTCTACATACATTGAACAACATGTATCAGATGGTATTATAATTTTTGCTTCAAATATAAAATATGTTTTAACAAACTAATGAAGTGAAGGTATTCTCTAATGTTTAGCCCTGTTTTTACCCATTCTGATGTTCTTCTTCTCTTTCTAAAGGTCCCAGCCTTTTTCTAGCGTTTTCTTTCTGCTTGGAGAGCTTCCTCTAGCCATTTTTTAGGGTCTATCTGCTAGTGATAGATTCTCTTATTTTTCTTTCATCTGAGAATATCTTAATTCCCTTTGTTTTCTGAAGATAGTTTCACTAGGTATAGGATTTGTGGTTGGCAATTCTTTTCTTTCACCACTTGAAAAATGTTTTGTCTCTTCCTTCTGACCTCCATGATTTCAGATGAGAAACCCACTGTTATTCAAATAAGTAATTATCTATAAGTAAGGTGATGTTTCTCTCATACTTAATTATGTTGTATCTTGTTACAGATTTTTTTTTTTTGAGTTTATCTTATTTGGGGTTCACTCACTTTCTTGAATCTGTATATTTAAATGACCAAATTTGGAGAATTTTCACCAAATACATTTTCAGCCTCACAGCTGTTCTACTCTTCTTCTGAGGCTCTGATGATACAAATGTTAGCTCTTTAGTTGTGTTCCCATGAATCACTGTGTCTTTGGTACTTTTGTTGTTTTGTTAATTTTAGCCCATTTTCTTTCTGTTGTTTAGATTGAGTAAACCATTGCTTTTTTCCTCAATTTCACGGATACTATCCTGTTGTTTCCACTCTACTACTGAGACCAACTAGTTAGTTTTCATTCCAATTATTCTATTTTTCAGGTCTGTAATTTCCACTGGGTTCATTTTTATGACTTCTATTTCTTTGCTAAGAGTTTCTATTTTTTTTTCCATTTATTTCAAGAGAATTTGCAATTGTTGAAGGAGATTTATGATAGCTGCTTTAAAATATTGTCAGATAATAGCAATAGCTGATTCATTTCAATGTTGTCTGATTACCTTGTCTTTTCTCATTAATTTTTTTTTTCATTTTACTTATATCCTAGATATTTTGGATAGAATGCTAGGAGACACTTGATTCCATTTAAATCTTTTCAGCTGGCAGTAACTCTATGTTTAGCCCATAGGTCCTGACCTACTTTTATGAGTTGTAATTCCAATGACAATTTAGATTTAAGAGCTTTGCCAAGCCATTCTGGCCAGCTTTGTTCTTTCATTTTTTTTTAGCATTCCTGATCAGTCCTTGCAGATGCTGCCTGATCTTTCCAGTGTTGCTGGGTAGGAGACTCAGGAAACACTGGCCCTTGATCACTGCTGCTGTGGTAGATGATGTTTGCTTCTGTATTGTGTGTAGGGTGGGGGTCCCACTGCTGCTGATACTGTAGCATATCAGGGTTGCTGCTATCCGGGGTTTGAGTTGTACCTCACTGATGCTTCTGCTGCAAGTCCACTGAGGAGTGGAGGATGAGTCCATGGCTTGACCCTGCTGACTTAGCTGCAGTGAATTGGTCCACAGTTGCTCTGATGAGATTGCTGCTTTGTGGATCAGCTCTTTTTTGCCCTGGGTGTTGGGCAGGGGTGCGTCTCTCTGCTATGGGTAGGCTGGGATGCACATTCATCCATTCATGGACCTTGGGCCATAAAGAGCAGATTTTATTTATTTATTTTTTTAATCTATGCTTGTTGGCAGTCCAGGTTATTAAAACATAAAATCACAGGACATATTTTGGTGTCATTTCTCAAGTCTTGAGTTTCCTGGCCAGAGTACCTTCTACTTTCTACCCTTCAGGTTCTTTTAAAATTCTTTGTTGATTTTTTTTCTATGGTATTTAGTTATTTTTAGAGGAGAGGCACAGGGTAAAATTGAGTCCACAACTACTTGCCCCAGAATGTAATTTCAAAATATTTTGTAAAAGATCTAGACTGTCATATTACTGGAATTGGACCTCTATGTAGTAAATGTAAGCCAATAAAATGTTACACAAAATTCTTTAGAATAGTAGTAGCATTTAGACAAAATGGTTTTTTATTTTTTGTTAGGAAAGTCATAGGTTTACATAAAAATAATGTAGAAAGCACAGAGTTCCCATATTCTCTCACATATGCGGTTTTCCCTATTATTAACACTTTGCATTAGTGTGATTCATATTTTTAGGTCTTTCTCTCTCTGATTAATTTCATTCTGCTATCCTGAATTCATTTACTACTATTTCCTAAATATCCACCAAAAGGGCACCCCGATTTTTATCTTTGAACTCTGCTCATGGTGTTATATTCCTGACAAATGCCCCTTGCATACATTCTTCTTGCTTTCCCTTTCCACAAATCCATTTCCTGATTTACTGATGAGGCTAAAAGTCTTTTCCTTATTGCAGGAGTTTTCTTTTTAATATTTTTATTACATGTTAGGAAACTTTTACCCAAAATAATATCTATGGCATTTCAGGTGAGGGAAAGCAACTGGGAAATTTCAAAAGACATTCCAAGGGTCTAATGAAAGCATAGCTAGGAAGGCATCACATAAATGTTAATTGTTATTAAGGCAACATGAGGGGATTCAAATATACCTTTGCTTTTTTATTCAATTTTTGAATGACTATAGCCATAGGAACCATTAAAAGCTATTATGCCAAATATTAAAAATAATCTTTCAAAAACACCTTGCTGTTGTCAACCTTCCCTTATAGTATCAGAGGACTTTCTATATTAAATAATAGCAAATGATTTCAGATAAAATGTTCTCACCATAGTTAATCACAAAGAATAATTTTTACTACATGATGCATTTGTTATTTAGAAAAAGAAAATTCTTGACCAATATGTCATTATGAAACTTTTATCTGCTTACTATTGACTACAAATATTACTAATATCCCAAACCTTTTTGTTTTAATTTTAAGAAACTCAATTTCCAATAATGGGCGTCCTGTCACATTCATATATCAAACACTCTAACCTTTACATCAAGCTGTATTATATCATATTATATTAACTTATCTGTGCTATATCATCTGTTGGCTGAATGGATTCTAATCTGTAAAAAATCTTGGTTTCATTTTTAAAATAGATTTGATTCTTGAAATATTCCAGGAGCAAAGTACTGTGAGTTGTAAATCTTTTTAATTTAATTTTCTGAGTTTATATCCAAGTATATAAGTCTAGTTTATTTTGGCCTTCATGGTATTACCAAACAGTAGTTGGTTAATTTAAAAATCTTGATTAGACAAGTCAAAGACAAAGGAAATGACTCTGCCAGCTTCTTAGCATAAGTGAGGCGCTAATAATTTAAGTTACTTGAGCCCTAAGCTGAAAGACATATTTTCTTTTATGTGGAGAACATTGGATATTTATACTATTGCAATTTCATTCATTCTTTCATTTAAGCAATCCACAAGTATTTTTGAGTGCAACTCTTTGATTATGTGCAAGGCACTTATAAATATTATGGTGAATAAAGCAAACATTGCCCTTATTCTCAGGGAGCTTAAAAGTTAATGAGGATTATGTCAGATAATACGTATGGTAAAAAAAATCTCTCAGCATAGTAACTCCTCAAATTTGGTTATTATTAATTATAACATTTAAATTAAGTGAAATACATATCCTGTAAAATACAGTTATTGTCCATTAAAAAAAAAGTATCAGCCAGCGAGGAAATGAACAAATAAATGTGTAACTGTACATTTCGGTAAGTGCAAATGGTGAAGACAGGCAGAATGCAGAGATACAGAGTATCTCGTTGGTATCAGGGAGTGGAGAAGAGGGATTGTATTTAGTTCGATGGATACTCTCCAGAAAGTAACGTTTCAGCAGATACCAGAAAGACAAGAAGGAGGTACGTACGTAAGCCAGAAGGAATCTCTGCTCTCACAAAATCCCTCCATTAACCTACAACTGTAGTTCTGAAGATAACTATCTAGTGATTTCTTTCTTTCTTTCTTTCTTTCTTTTTTTTTTTTTGGAGGGGGCCTGTGAACTTGGATAAGTTTTGATGTAAACTACTCTCCATCATCTATTGAGAGTGTGAGGTGGTAGTTGAGATGGTAAAGGAATTTCAGTTTCCTAAAACCCATCTCTTACCCAAGCTAATCATTTCATCCCTGTGAGCTTTTACATATTTTAAAATCTCTAAAATCCTTTGAAATCCAAAGAGTAGCTACAGTTTATTGTATACATATTACATGCCAGCTACTAATTTATACACATTATTTCATTCAACAATCGTAACAGCCCTTTATGAAAGGTAGTAGTATTGTCCTTCAATAGATGAGGAAACCATCTCTGAAATATTAAGCAATGTACAGATGGCCACACAAATCCAGCAAAACTGAATTCAAACCCAGATTTGTTTTCAAAGTTGGCCTTAACCACTCTTCACATGATTCTTAAGTTCTGTGGGGTGCATCCATGCCAGAGCTGGAGACGTGATAGTTCTATTTCCCAAGAGAGTGGGCTTAGCACTGTTAATCCTAGACCTGATCATTTCAAAGCTAAAGAAACCCCCTGCAATTTCAATGCTTCTCTTGGGAGTTTAGATTTCTATTTTCCCTGCATTATTAGAATTATGTTTATCATAGGAAGTTGTGGAGTGGTTTAAAATATATTTGGTTGTGTTAAGATGAATCAGGTTAAATTCCTTGTTGACAGTTCCAATGTGGCATGAAAACATGGAGAGGACTTTGTCAGACAGCCACCATCCATTGCTGTGATGCGATGACACTTTCCACTATTCCTTGGAGAAGGGGGGAAAGACAGGATTGGACTTTTGTAGAAAGTTCTCCTACTAGATCCAAACAGTGACCATGAGTTTCTGAGAAAATGAATCAAGAATTAGTGCTTAGTATGTCTACCTAGGCAAGAACTTGAAAAAATTTTGGAAAGTAGAACCTTGCTGTGAATGCCAGATTTCTCATTCCTGAGATATGGGTTTTTCAAATAGAAATTCTAGGAGACTTGTTGGTAGTTTATAAACTGAAGGAAAATAACTCAATCTAGGAAGAGTCAGTAGGTGATAGGACTTGTCTCCCAATAAAATCTGCCTGTGCTTCTTTACACCTTGATTGTGGCAGGCAGCTAAGTAGTAGAGCCCACAAGGAAGGTTGAGGATTAAAAGAACAATAGGAAAGTAAGCCACAAGCTCCAATTATGCGACTCTTCAGTATTGAAACAGACAGCATTTCCTTCTCCCGCCTTTCTGATTTGTAAGTCACGCATTCAAAACTTAAGGGATCCCTCAGCACCTTTGAACTGACTTCCTATCAGTTTCCATTGCCTAGATTTTATCAGTCTGACCCTGATTCCTTGTGCGAGTTTCACCTTAGATATTAACTGCCATCCTGTTTCTGATGCTTGATAACTGTTTTTGAGGACGTGATTATAGTGCCTGGCTGTTCCTTGGCATGTCTCCATGAACTTGACCCAAATTTGAATTGACCTTTCCTGTCTTTGGAAACTTTTTAATAAGTCTATAAAGTCAAAGGGTCACAAGTATCTTTACAATTGACCCTTTCAAATTATGACTATTGAGTCTGAAGATGACAAAAAGACTTGGAATGGATGCTAGAATCCAAATTTAAAATTGTAACAAGCAAGAAAGAACCCTAAACAGTAAGATGAATTGTCATGAAGACATATGAAGTCCTGTGATTTATTTTGGATTTTTGAATTTCATAGAACATAGAGGAGGACAGACTTGATACAATATTTAAAAATATTCATTGATTAGTAAGCTCAACTTAAGTCATAGAGACACTGGACAAGCTATTTGGATAATAATAAGGGAAGTGCAGTGTGCTGCCCCAAATCATGCTTCTTTTGAAAGACTATCACATGGAAGATAATATAGGTCTATTACTTCTAGAGCACACAACTTGATAGAAATTCTAAGGAAGAACTCAGGGCAATCAGAATTAGAGTGGGTTCCACATCAGGTACTGTGCTACTATTCTCTGGAGGTTTTCAAGGTGAGAATGGTATGGCTTTGACATTGGCTATATAATAGTCTAGATATCATCTAAGGTCTTTTGTTAATTTGTAAGGCTCTACAATTTTAATGACGCAACAAGACTGAAGTCTGCTCTGCCTCTTGCCATCAAGGACTGGTTAAGAGGGATCTGAAACCCCTTCAGGACAAGTTTTAAAGGAAAACAAAAAAAAAAAACACAACATATATCCAGCCCCAAGGTGCCAGGTTCTTTCAAATGTGAGATCTTATTTGTTTCTTAGTATTGTTATTATGGTCCCCTAAATAACCGAATTAATTTGAGGTCAACAAGGCTGTGTTACTTGCCCAAAGTCCTGTATCTAGCAATTGGAACCTCTGAGTCACCTGATTTCAAAGCCTATCTATTTATTATTCATAAGGGCTGTTATTTTTCTTCCTTTCTGGTTACGTTTCTAATGACTAGGAGCACACATTAAGTCTTATCTCCTTTGTTCTGATCTAACCTTATGAAACTGACTTTTCCCAGATACAACAAAAATGTGACCCGACATTTTCAGGTAAATAACAAAGTTGAATTCTGGAGAGTAATTGGCTGGGCTCCTTAACTTTGGTACTTCTATTATTAGAGTTAAAGCTTGGCTTTGGCACTTACAGGGTGTCAGTTCAATTAATTTTTCCATTTCAAGGCATTAAATTTATTAGCTTAAATTTTAACTTCATATGTTAGGATCTGTTACATTGACTGTGGAATTAAACCACCAATGCTTGGTTGTTTTCAATTAGCAGAGAGAATCCTTTTAGTTAATTCACAACAGGTGCATTTTCAACATCCTACAACAATGGCTATGCCTAATTTGTGCAGGATAGCTGGTTACACACTTGAACATTGCAGATGCCAGAAGGACAAGGAATAGTTGGCCAACAAACCTCAAGTTCTGTCCACCAATTATACTCCTCAACATCAGAAGGAATTTGATTCAAATTTCTAACATGTCCTCTCGGTTTTGCTTCTATTCATACTTCTGTTTCTAATACTAACCACTTTTGACAGTACACTGGGGCACCAAAGCACAGCAGCTCAGAGCTCATTTTATAAAGCCAGACTAACTGGGTTCAAGTCTTAGTTTTGTGTTTTTAATTCCTCCAAATCTTGATCATGTCATCTGCAAAAGAAGTATAATAATACTTCTCTCAAAGATCAAATAAATAACCAAATAAAGAGCAAGGGAGGCCCTTGCTCTTGATAACATCCCAATAAAGACTATCAATATTATCTTCAATTTAAATTTACTATTAAATTCCATGGGAGACATAATTGCATATTCTGGACTCTGTGTTTTCCAACAGGTTTTCTTTCTCTTTTCTTTGTTCTCTTCTCTTCTCTTCTCTTCTCACTTCCTTCCCTTCCTATCCTTCTTTTTCCTTCCCTCTCTCCCTCCCTTCCTTCTTTTCTTTCATTTTTTTTCACAGATTGAATTTGAAGTGAATCCACTATCGAAGCAAATCCACACATAAATCTCTGTTCCTTTTAACCTAGTAGTACAGCTGTTAACTCCTCTATTCTTGGATTTTGGCAGATATTAGAGCATTTCAGGGGAAATATACAATGTTTTTCCATGTACCATATGCTGAAGTATGAGGCCCACCTCAATAGAACTAATGTGAGCTATTCCCAGTTGTTCTGTCACAGCAAACATCAATCTATTAAAAAGGCAACCATATTGGGATCAGGGAGTCCCAAGATAAAACGTGATCTTCACATCAGCATCTGTTTTCTAATTAGGATTGCTTAGTGGCAATCTTTCTCCAATAATTTAGTTAAATTCCATTCCTAAACTATAAATATCCTCTGAATGCGCATGGGTGAAGTTAAATCAATAACTGCACTATTGTAAATTACTTCATAATTATATATTGATAAACAGAATGAGGTTATATGATATCCATTTTCCATATCACTTTATACCTTAGACATCTTAGTAGAAAATTGCATTCTTAGATTTGTTTAAACAAAATTGTGTTTTGTATAAAAATCCATTTCCTCATTTTAAAGCAATGCAATTTCAGCACAGTGTTCCCTTGCCCTGCTTATATTTTTTTACCCATGTAAACTCAGGTTATCTCACTCATATTTTGCTTTTCTAAATGTTCTCAGAGAATTTTACATGAAGGCATCTTTAATGGACATAAGATAAAATGCTTTCAGTACTCTGTTTACAGGCATGGCTTAGAAAGCGTCAGGAGACTGTAAGATGTTCAGGCGTTTCAGTGCATCCCATTTATCCCTTAACCCTGCTTCCCATCTCCTTAGAATGCTCTCTTCATTTCCTGACCTCCCTTGGATCTATGATCTCTTCCTCCACATGCTAGTCATCATGTACTTATTTATGGTGACAATGTGTCTTAGAATGTTGAGAAGTCTTTTTTAAAATATTCTGTCCAATTTGCAGTAAAAGCATCTCAACTTTTGGTTGAGAAAACATGGTCACCCATTACATACCTGCTTACTAATTAATGTGTCACTTATTTCTACAACAAGAGCAGAAGGTCATAGCTCAGATACGCCCTTGGTATGAACCTGTTCTATACCAACTTTGTCCTTCTCTAGGGAGAGACAGTGGGAGGATATGTGTGTAGTGGAAAGAGGCTGTGTTTGGGGGTGGGCAGATTCATCCTTGAATCTATTTTCAACATTTACTAGATTTTTATCATTTACTACCCCACTTCTAGGTTGTTTTGGTGTTTAAATGAAATTATATATTCATGACTAACTTTGTCCTTAATAATTAGTGGATGCTCAAAAATATAATAGGAATTGTTACAAAAAACAATAATCACTGCAAATATCTTCAGTACGTGAATGAAACTGCCTTTATGTTTAGTACCCCACTGGTTATCTTACCAGACCTCATTTTGAGATACTGGTCACTGTTGGGGATTGAATCATGTCCCCCACAAAAGGCATGTTCAGGTCCCAACCCCAGGTCCTGTTGGTGTGGACTCATTGTAAATAAGATCTTTTCAAGATATTTCTTCAGTTAAGATGTGGCACCACTGGATCAGGTTGGGCTTTCAATCTGAATTACTGAAGTCCTTTATAAGCAGAGGGAAAGTCAGATGGAGAGAGAAGACAGGAGGAGCAGCCAGGAGTTGAAGTTCAACAGAACCCAGAGGAGAAAGGAAAGATACCGCCATATTCCTTGCTTTGCTGACACTTCAACTTCTGATTTCTCCTAGTCTCAGAACTGTGAGCCAATAAATTCCTATTGTTTAAATCAGCCCATTGTATGGAACTTGTTTGAACAGCTAGAAAACGAAAACAGTCATCATTTGATTAATGATACTTGTGTGACCCTAAAGCAATATTTCTCAGCTAGGTATGTCCAGCAATTCCTTCTTCAAATAGACTAAGCCAGACAGTTCAGTGGTTGCTAAGTTTGTAGCCCTCTAAAGGGTTATGCGGTGAAACCTGGTGAAGTCCCATCAAGTCAAACATCTGAATGGGGTTTGAAAATCGTATACCTAAAAGTATTTTCTCTTTCTTCATGGTGATTAGCAGTGATCCTCAAGGAAAGCTTGCAATATCAGTTATTGGAAACCTGCATATCAGGTGCTCCTGGTAGGACCATTTCTGAATGGTAGAGTTGAAGGGGTGATTACATCGTGAGGACCCTGCTCTATCCACATATGCCCATTTTATGTGGATGACATTTAGGGATAGTGCAGCAAGAGTGCCTTTGAAACATGCATCCTGGTCATGGGGAAGTGGGAATTTTGCCTTGATAGATAGACCCAGCACAACTCAATGGCCAAGAGCTAATTGTCTGTCTGTCTTAAGTCTTGCCCTCTTGCTTTCCCTCGCCCTGAGTCACTTGGGAGGACTAGCTCCTCTCTCCTATTCCTACCTCTCACCTCCTTAAAATGGTTCCCTTAGCAGCATTCATTCACCAAAGTGTTCTCCCCAGTTTGTCTCATTGTAAACATGACCACATAGTTCATTGTTGGAGGTTAGCAGGGCTTTCTTCTCACCTTAGATCCCAAGTAGAGAGAACTGGGAGGAAGGATAGCTGAAAGGTGCCTTAGATGCTTATGCCTAATTTGTAATTGGTTTATAATTTGCTCTAGAGCAATGTCTAGATGTGGGTATTTGGCCCATCACATTTTCCATCCTCCTCTGGAACTATGCATGAATCTTCTGTCTGAAATCCAAGCAGATTTTCTATATGGTTCTAAAAAATGAAGGCTTAAGCTATTTCCAAGGGAAAAGAAAAGTTTTGCCCTACGTGCAACTATCAGCTTCAATCAAAGAAGGGCAAGAGGTAAGCTTGGAGGATAGAGAATAACCTAACCACAAAGAGTTTTTTATTAACTCTCCGATAAATAGCAAATTCTGGCCTTGCAACTGCTTTATTCATTCAGTTAGTTTAATACTTCACTTGCCTGGATAATGTTTTAAAAATTAATCAAGCTCTTGAATGGTTTTAGATTAATTTCCCTTGAGCGCTAACAAAAAGAAAATGCAAAGCCTCTCTATTTTGACTACCAAAAGGATAGTTTATGATGGTAATTTTTGCAATATTTCAAATAAATTCTGATGCTTGTTAATTATACAATGTAGAGCATTTACAAAGTTAAGAGAAAGGAAATCTGATTTAGTACATTAGTGAATTCTACATTCTGTGGGGTGAGATGCAGAATACACTATTAAGAACAATGAGGACATGCTTCCAACTTAAGGGTTAATTTATTTATTCATTGATTTACCCATCCATTCAATAATATGTATTGAAAGCACCCTATAAGCCCTTTTGCCATTTTATCTGGAGTTATATTAGGGAACACGAGAGACAAGGTTTCTCTTCTCATGAAGCTTACATTTTAGCAAAGGAAAGTGGAATAATAGACAAATGGAATAATAGACAAATAAAATTTATTTATTCATAAAATACAACACATAAGAAGAATGTCAGGCTAAATGACTTCTGCAACATGTAGCTGTTTCTAAGCCAAAACCTTACTGTGTCCAAGACTGAAGTCTAACAAGTTTGTTTTAAGAAATAGTTTTTAAATAGTGTGGCCATACTAACATTATTCATCCCTTCTATATTTATGGAGAAGTCATAATATTTAAATAGTCATACTATTAAAAAGAAATGTTGAGAAGTTGGAATAAATGGTATAAAACAAGCTCTTGTGGCCTGAAATTAGGGTCTTCCAGGTCAGGAATCAACCCCCTTTTTTTGTCCCTTGAGTGCTCCCTTTGCCCATTTCATCACATGCACTTATGCAGGTCCCTGACCTGGCTACCACTCTTTCTTGTTTTTCAAGGGGGCACATCTTTGTCTCGAGTGATCCAAGAGAAGGCAATTGGTCTTGAAAATTGCTGCGTAGAGAATGGGAGAGATGATGGAAATATTCAATGGTTGGAGATTCTTAGAGTCCAAGCTTTGGGATTTTTGCCTCATAGACTCCTAGGAGCTTTTGCCAGTTTGAAAGATGTCCTTTTACTTAAAGAAAAAAAAGAGAGAGAGAGAACCATCACTCACATATTTGATTGCCAACCCAACCCTTAGAAGGAAATTTCTTTGATATGGCCTTGCCATAACTAGAGTGCAGATAGTTGAATATTTGCGCATTATCAGTGAGATATGAGAACCATGTAAAAAATATGTGTTCTTCTTTTTCAGTCAAAATTCCCTTCCCCTTAATCTGAGCCAACTGTCCCATACAATCTCAGCAATTACAGAGACACCTGTGTAGGAAAGAGGCAAAATCTGTTTTTTGGAACTTGCATATAGAGGAAATAGATTTTTAAATGAACTACCTAATTTTTAGACAAAGATGCTTATTTAAAAATAGAATTATTGGTAGTAGGTAGTATAAGAAGTAATCCCAATTCTAGACGATCTATACTTTGAAGACTACCTTTGGTAATTCGTGGTAATTGTCTGCAATAAAAAAGTAGTGTGGAAAGAGGAGAATTGGCAATATGAGGTACTTGTTAATGTCTTGTAATACTGCAATTGCCTGATATCATCCTGTAAAGATTTGTTTTCTTCCTGTAGTGAAAGCTCTCTCAATACAGCATTGAGAGACTCCTTGTTGCAAGCCAGGGATAATCGAACAACAGGAGCCAGCGAGCCAAGGTGGAGAAATGGAACACATGAATTACATAAATATTAACTGTTTGGGGGAGCAAGGGGCTCACCCTTGTTCTCTCCTGAGATATGAAGGAATTTAAAAGATGTGGCCCCCATCTACTGTCTTGCCCCTTATCAAAACCTGCATGAGTTTTCAGTACTTCAGCCAGATAAACAGTGACCTCTTTGAGAAAAGACGATATAACTTCATCAATTAATCACCTGTGTGTAGTTGAACACTGTCAAAAACGCTTGTCAAACTGAAATGGTGAAATGAGTTAAATACAACAAATACTGGAATTATTTACCACGAAGTCTCCTTTCTTAGAGGAGAGACAGTGGGATAGGTAGGCTGGAGGTTTGTTTTATTTGTTTATTTCCCATTCTGGACAGATGGTGGCACAAGTTTATTCAAATATGTAGGCATCCCCACCTGGTTTGACTCTTTGTCCAGGAAAACCAAATATATTCACCTATGTGTGGGCGCATTTACCTGACATTCCACCACAAACATGGAGTATGGTACCCTCACACATTTGCACAAATGCCGATTTAAAATGTGGAGTTTCTCTTTTGATTTTTGGGGTCGCCCTTTGTGGTAGCCATTAAATTTTCTAAGTTCGAAGATTTAGACATAGAAAATTCAAGAAGTAGGGAAGTGTGCCAGAAGAAAACTAGTATGCTTGACAATTACTAGCATGTGAACACAATGCTATCTCATTTTCTACAAAAAAGTACTCTCTAAGATGATATTTGATAATAATTTTATCTTCTCCACTATCCTCTTTTCCAGGAAGTCTTGCCTGATACCCTGTCCCTGCCCTTGCCCATATCTCTGCCATACACACTGGGCTAAGTGCTTCTTTTCTACACTTTCTTAGGATATTATGTGGCTCTTTATCATACAAACTATAGCACACTGTGAGTTATCTGTGTATCCATATGTCTCCCACTCGACTATAAACACCTCCAGGGAAGAGACCATAATGTATTAAAGTTCAAATCTGCAATATTTTATCACAATGCTTGGTTCACTATTGCTCTTAAGAAATGTTTGTTGCACTGAATTAAAATGACTTCCACTTGGGTTTAACAGTAAAATACTCACTACTTATCAAACTTATTCAAGGGGCACTCTCTGGCCCTATTTTCAGCAGTGTCCTGGCCATGATTTGAGGTATTGTCAATGACCATAGAATACAGAAAAGTAAACTGGGCTATAGTCAGTCAAACTAACCAGACCTAAGGTATCCTTATCAGCAAAGAGTCCAAAGAAGTTTGGCCAGTTATTTGCAGTGTATGGTTATGATAGAATGGAAATCTAGTAGACTTTGATGCCAATTCACCTTGCCAAATACTTCTTTTTGTTTGAAAGTTGTTTATGATATAACACTTTACAAATACATTTAATGAACATTTCCTATATCCCAACACCTGGATAAATGCAATTTTTATTTTAATCATTGAATAATTTTATTAAGAACCCCCCTATTTTCCTCCAATTTTAAAGTATTTTGACTTGCAGTTTAAAATAAATGGCAGAATGGGGCAACTATCTGGATAATTCAAGCGAAATTTCTTTTTTTTTTAACACTAGATGCCTCTATTTTAATATATTATTTTAAAATTAATTCATACATATGGCTGGCACATCGTGAACACTCATAATTAGCTAGGATTTATTGAGAGCTTATGAATTGCTAAACTATACTACAATTAAATCTGATACCATTAAATCCTTTTCATAAATCCTCACAATAAGACTATGAAATAGATAAAATTATTATTTAACACTTAAGAAGGTTATGTAACTCACCCAAGGTCTAGAATATCTTCTTAATCACTTTTATGTTTAAATATTTGCTGAATACATGTTTGAATGCATTTTCATTAAGTATATCCTTATTTTAAATGCGACATTAATTTCATTTTGGTTTTATAAGTTATAGCAGTTAGGGAATTTGATGTAATTATGAATTCCAAAAATATGATTGGATCATGCTTGTAAACTGATCTGTTAATCTGGGCATGATTAAGTTATGATTAGGGCATTGACTGGGCCATGTCAGTAGGGCGTTGTGCCCCACCCCTTGGTGGGTGGGGAATCGAATATAAAAGGCACGGCAAGAACAGAGTTGAAGCAGTCTTTTGAGAAGCAGTTTTGATGTTGGAAAGAAGGCCCCAGGAGAAGAGAAGCAAGCCATTCACCTGATTGTCTACAGCTGACCTTGTGGAGGAAACAGGAGCTAAGCCCGGAGAGAAACGCAGCCCCGGGAAGAGAGGAATCCCAGAAGCCTGAACCCTGGCAAATGCCGGCAGCTGTCTTGCTCTAACACATGGCAATGGACTGTGGTGAGAGAAGAAACATAACGCTTTATGGTCTGGTATCTGTGGACTTTTACCCCAAATAAATACCCTTTGTAAAGACCAACCCATTTTTGGTATTTCACATTAGCACCCCTTTGGCTGACTAATACAGAATTTGGTACCGAGGAGTGGGGAAGTGCTTTTGTAATTACCAAAATGTTGGACCGGTTTTATAAATGGGTAGGGGGTATTTTTTGGAGGAATTGTGAAATGCTTGATGGAAAAGGCCAAGATCACTTTGAAGAAACTGTTGATAGCAATATGGACGCTTAGGAGTCTTTTTATGATGCCTTGGAAGTAAATGATGAAACTACTATTGGAAACTGGAAGAAAGGTGATCCATGTTTTAAAGTTGCAAAGATCTTAGCAAGATTAACTCCTGGTGTTATATGGAAGACAGAATATGAAAATGGCAAACCGGAGCATTTAGCTGAAGAACTTTCCAAGGTAAACTCGGAGAATGTGGCTTGGCTTCTCCTTGCAGCTCATAGAAAAATACTAGATGAGTGAAATACATTAAGGACTGAACTTTTGGGCACAAAGAAAACAGAAACTGATTCCAGAACTTCCAAGTTTCTGGAAATCACATTCCTAGATGAAAATGCCCTATTTGAAGACTTTACTAAACTTGGAACTTGTAAATCAGAATTGAAGATGCAGTTATCTCGGAAAGACTTGTGGAAAGTCTTACTGTCTGATGACCTGGACCCCTGCTTCCTGCATGCTAAACCAACAAAGTTTTTGAGAGAGCTGTATGAACAAAACCACTGTCAGCTTGGAAGAAAGAGGACATGGAAAGGAGAGATTGAAGGAAAATCAGCTTTAAGAAGAAAACCGTGGAAGCAGAGATCTGGACTTTAAGACATCTCCTTGGGCCAAGAGAGGAACCCCACCCATGTGTACAGAGAGGGTGAGTTTGCCCCTGCAGTTGAAGAGGGTGGATGTTCCTACCCGATGTTCTGAGAAAGTTTTGATGCCCCATGGTACAGAGAGGGTGAGTTTTCCCCAACAGTTGAAGAGGGTGGATGTCCCCACCCAATGTTCTGGGAGAGTTTTGCCACCCCAGGGTGCAGGGAGGGTGGAGCACATTCCTCAAAGATTAGGGTGGTTAAGGTCAACACCCCATTGGTCTGAGAGGGATGTACCTGTCCTCCATGGATTAGAGAAGGCCAGGTGGTCAGCCCATTGCTCTGAGAGGGTTGAACGTGTATGCCAAAGGTTAGGGGGAATGTTGTCTTCACCTCACTGTACTAGGGGGGCTAAGACTCTAACCCAAATATTGGGCAAGGTGTGGCAATCACCCCAACACTCTTGGAGGGTGAGGTCTGGAGCTTGGTTGACACCCAGATGCTTGATGAGGGTGGAACCAAGAAAGTGGCCATTGGGCAAGCCTGTGGAAAGGGTGGGTTCCCATGTGGCCCCAAGGAGAAGAAACCATCGTCTTAAGAATGACTCTCAGACTTTAAAATCGAATGGAGGATGCCCTATAGGTTTACTGAACTGTAGAGGATCCATGACTCATGTTTAACATCCCAATTTCTCCTTATGATAATGAAAATGTTTATCCTTTGTCTTTCCATTTGTGTATTGGAAGCAGTTAAACGGTTTTGTAAGTTTCAGAGGTCTACAGCAGATGGGATTTTACCTGAAGACAAACTGTATTTCTTTAAACTGCCTATGATATGATTTTGTACTTGAATTGTTACTGATTTAAGTTTTTTGAGTATTGTAATGTATTTTTGGAATTCAGAGGGTGGAATTTTTGGTATTTCACATTAGCACCCCTTTGGCTGACTAATACATAAGTCTTTATTAACCATTTTGGGAAATGTTAGAAAGAATCATGCAGAAAGAAAATTTAAATCTTTTGCAGTCTTGCACACTTTATTTTTGATTTATATTTTTCCATTATTCATTCCATAAGTGTATGTGAATGTGTATGCTTGTGTGTAAAATAATTGGTATCTTGTACACAAATGATGAGTATCAAGTTTTAATGTGATAATATTTCATAAATATTTTCCTCTGTATTTAATACATTTCTAATATATTATTTTAAAGAGTAACATTAATTTGCTGCAAGAAAATCTTATAATTAATGTTAAGAGAGCCCAACTTTTGGATAGTTCTAATATTTCCAACTTTTTTTGGTGCTGTGATTACATAGGATGACCATCATTTCACATAAACTTTCAAGCACATGCATAATTTGTTTCTTAAGAAAAATCACTGCAAGTTGAATTATTGTACCAAAGGGAAGGAAAGGGATTGTTTTATATGCAATCCCATGCTGCCTCCAACAAAAGTTTTATCTGAGTTATATTTTTTGGCCTTAATTCATTCAAGCTATGCTCATTCATTTTTTTTTTAACTTTAGAGATACACTGCTCATATTGAAGTACATTTTAATAATTGTCCAAAGTATGTGGCACCCTATATTTACAGGATGCTTTGACAGCCTCTATTGTATATTTTCACTTTCATACTACAAAACATTTCTTAGAGTTTAGTAAGAAATAAGTAAATAAATAAATATACATATATATATACATATAGAGGGAGAGAGAGAGAGCGAGAGAGAGAGAGAGAGCGCTATGACAGCTATAAGAAGAAATTATTGCTGTGGTCTGACTGATTACAAATGTTTCTAATCACCCGACTTTATTAAAATGAATAGGATACTTTGTTGTAGATTCTCTGAAGTTGAAGTGGCTGATTTGATGTCTTTATTTTTCCAGATGTTTATCTGATGTGAAAACAAGGTCTGAGTGTTCTTTAGTGATTCTTTCCTTTTGGGGGTCTTGGTCATGAGAATCTATCTTGAAATTTATAATACTGTGAATATGTATTATACACATACACATAGTATTACTATCCTGTGTAATAGGAGAGTATTTCTACTATATAGCACAGGGGAAGTTCTTGGTGTAAAGTGAGTGATTATCAGTGTGTAGGTTTATTTGCTTCTTGTTGGCATCTGGGGAAAGTTTACCTGGACAGATACATGGAGAGAGAAGGACCAAATGAAAAGTGGATCTTCTGTAGAAGAAGTAGGAGAAGTGAGAAGCGGCTGTGGCTCAAGTGGTTGGGCTCCTGTTTACCATATGGGAGGCCCCGGGTTTGATTCCCGGGTCTCCTGGTGAAGGCAAGCCTTCCCGCATGACGCAGTGAGCTGACGCAACAAAGGGAGACAAGCAGACACAGAGAAATGCACAGCAAATGGACACAGCAAGCACAAGCATCAAGGGGGGGGATAAATAAATAAAAATAAATCTTAAAAAAAAAAAACAGAAGTATAGGAGAAGTATTCCTAATAAGAGATACTCAATAAATATGTGTTGAATGAAAGAATAAATAAATGGATTAAAGAATACTGTTTCAGAAGTGTTTGCTCTTGTCATATTTGGAAATAGCACTATATATAGACTCCTAGTCCCAGCATCTTCCTTGAGTTAGCTCTGCAAATGTAGAAAAATCATTGAAACTCAATTTCCTTGTTGGCAAAACAAGGCCTCATCCCATTGAATTTTTAGTGCCAAGTGAACTAATCTATATGAATAAATCTATTAAATTAGTTATGTACTATATGCTTAGTATATAGTTCATTAGGATGTAAATAAAATATAGCTGCTGTAGAAGAATAATTGCTTATGAATTCCTAACAAATGAGGTATTTACTGGGACAGTTTTGTATCCCTTCTAAAATGTAGTTTCGGTAAGTAGAAATCTCTTAGGGCTTAAAATTTCTTTAATTGATAGTGAGCATTTAGAATGTTAGCTATTTAAATAGCTCTACAGTGATTTTCCTTTTCTTCACGATATCGCCTTGTTTATCCTGCTGATTTATCCTGATGACCCAGTTAGGCAGTCTACGCACTTTAATGCCTTCTTTTTTTTTATGGGACTAATAAAAGAAAATTCTTTGCAATGGGAAATTTGCTTTATTTAAATGTAAATTAAAACTATATTCTTTCAGTAACAGGCCAAAGATTACAAACGCATGCTGTTTAACAATTGGGGGCAAAAGTAAAAATGCTTTTCTTTTCCAGAATCTAATGAAACTGATTTAGTTCTTGTAAAAGGGTGCAACTAATTGTGCTGTGATGTTTACATTATCTTATGTATATTTTATGTTGCCTTTTAAGAGGCAAGGTAACATTTATATAAGAACGGGAAAAACTAAATTCCTAACCTTTACTACCTAACTTGAAATTTCAGGACACAGGTATATTTGCCTTTCTGTTTTGCCATTAAACTGCTCTGACTGAATAAATTTCTTCTCCTTACACCATCTTTATTGTATCGAGAACTGATTTTGTAATATTTATCTTGAAAGGATGTTCTAAGAACAAATGCAATAACATGCCAAGCAGATTTAAGATTTTGAAATCGATCATTCTCTGGAAACTGATGTAGCCAATTTCCTTCTTTTGAAACTCACATTGGCAATCAGTAGATATCAAGAAAAAGATCAAGAAATTGAGAAGGCAAAAGAACAGAACAAATGAATGCCTATTACTTGCCCAGTAGGTAACGAGATTTTTGAGAGAAATGGGGCTGTATGTACCTGGGCAATGAGACTGAGGAAGATGAAGTGGTCCAGGAATTAAATCAGTCATGTCCAAAGTGTAATTTTTCCCCCATTCTCTCCTCGTGTTTAAAAATGGAATTTGGTCCCCAAAGGGTAAGAACTGTCGTTCTACTCTCTCACAGCTTACCTACGCAAACTGCGATTATTCTGATCTTGAGAAGAGAGCCATAGATTTCAGGGTACTATGATTCATATTCTTTCAAATGTCAGAACATGTGTCCTCCCTTCCAATCAAATCCTAAAATGAGAGCTGTGACTGACCTTGGGGTGAATGGGAAAATATAACATGGCACTGTGAAATAGGAACTCACGTACTAAATAATATGGCAGCCCAGCCTCAACCCCAGTTGCTTTTTTTTTTTTAAATTTAACTTTGCATCTTGTGTTTACAGGGAAGCTTTTTGTTGTAGTTGTTTATGTAACAATGACCAGTGACCGAATAGAATGGATTCTTCTTACCTTTGCAATGTGAGTAAGATTCTCTAACATTAAATATATAAATTGGGATAAAACTTGGAAGAACATACCCTCAGAATCAAATTTCACGGTAGCCTGAAATTAAATACGGGTCCCTACCTTTTTTCTATTTCAGGTTATGGTAAAAGGTCAATTTTTTAATCAAGGTGATTATGTGATGATTAGGGAAAGCAAGGAACTGTGATGACAGAAATAATTTGTGAAAATGGTAAAAAAAAAAAAAAAAAGGATCCAATTCAGTGAAATAATTGTCTTTCTGTTGCCTGGCTCCTGATCGAGGCAACAGCTTTTCTTAATTTTACACTACATGTTTTTATATGATAAAGACCCAGCTAATGTCATATCTAGGGGCAATTCATTTTTGTGGCATTTACACCTGAAAAAAAAATTTTTTTTTCTTAAATTCCGTGTTGGTTAGCTCTGGATCCAAAAAAAGGAAACAAAAGTTGCCTTCATAATAATCACATATCAGTAGCTGGGAAAAGTCTCATTTCCATTATTCAGAGAGTAAATATCTTGAATAAGAATGAGAAATAATTTCCAATAGTTTCCACTGACGTAGAAAGGGGCTTATGCTTGTTTTTTGAAAGTTAATGAATTATCACTGGAGGAAAATTTTCTTCTTTGATAGAAAAAAATAATTGACAGCTGAAGGAAACCAATGCCTCAACAGTAGAAAGAAAGAAAGGAAAAAGGAACTAAGATAGCAAATCCACTCTGCAGGGAATTTTGCTAGGCACCTCACACATATTTCATTTAAGGCACCTTGTGATCTTATGAGTGAAATGTTATTCCCCCCATTTTCCTCATGAGAAAACTAAGGCTCAGAGAGATTAATTTACTCAATGTTCATAAGTGACAGGTAGATATGACTCTTCAAAGCCTAAGATCACTATACGGCAAGCTGTTCGACATTTACGAGAAAATAATATTGCATGTAACATTACAGGAGAAATATTTGTTTGAATTTTCACTTTAACCTGGTAGCTCGGTCCTCTTTGGGGAGAGCTCATTAGGAATATGCAAAATCCGAATTATCATCCTGAGTTGTTATATAAGTTTTATTTTTTTCAAAATACTAGAGACAATTGCATCTTGGGCGTGTTCTAATTAAGGAAACATTCCTGGGCGCACTTTCTCCCTTTCTTTATGCCATGGATCAGTTGGCTATTTATTTGAACTTGCCTACATGGACATTCCCGCTAATTGCGTGGCATGGCCAGTTCTGGCTTCAGTGAGCTCTCTCATTCTACTGCATGGCTGGGATTTTAGATAGGGGGGAACAAAGAAAAATTTCCCTCATTGGATTAATCTTCGCATCTTTGGCAGCACAAGTTGAGCCAGAAAACCTAAGTTATGAACTATCTGTTTCTAGGCAGAATGACAGTGAGAAGGAAAAAGGTGAACACGTAGACAAAAAAAGTCACCCTTCCCTGGAGGTAAAGTGCTTAAGCACATCTGTATCTGAATCCCACCTATTTATGGTGGGACATGAGATTGAAACAGTACCATAACTGCCTGTACAACTCAAGGAAAACTAATAATTATCAATCTGCTCAAGACCCCCGCCAATTATTGCAAAAGAACTAGATTTGTAGAACTAATTCATTGGTGCATATCGGTCTCTGGAAAAAGAAAAGCAGTGGTGGAAAACTAAAAAATGTTAATTCAAGAACTTTCCCACAAACATTTAAAATGTAATTAAGTCATTAGAGTAGACTTAATACTAGAGTATTAAGTTTGGAAAATATG
This sequence comes from Cabassous unicinctus, assembly GCA_029593785.1. Taxonomy (NCBI): domain Eukaryota; kingdom Metazoa; phylum Chordata; class Mammalia; order Cingulata; family Chlamyphoridae; genus Cabassous; species Cabassous unicinctus. The sequence continues at coordinate 144,065 of JAQZBX010000039.1, forward strand.
GGCACATAGATGTGGCAGTGGCAAAGAACATATTCATCATTATTATTTTATTTCAAATTTAGAATTTCCTGATAATTATCTCACTTCTTGCTAAAGTGGTAGAAAGAATGTAAATGTATTTCTAAATATGCACCATAAATGATATATATAAACTTATAAATATATATAATTATTTCTATCATTATATACAAATATAACTCATATATAAAAATTATATATATATACATTTAAAATGTAAACTTCAGTTACAAGATTGTTCTGTATATTTATATCACTAGCTAATACTTGATTTTGGTATAAATAACTGTTGAAAAAACCATAAAGGTGTCCTAGAATATAATAAACACCAAGTTAATAGCAAAGTATTAAAAAGCAAAGAAGCAGAAAAATGTAAAGAATAATGATAAGGATACCTATATTGTTAATATTTATAAGTCATAAATAATTAACACAATATAGGTATCCAATAAAGGTGTTCCTGAATGTTTGCAATAACTAACTTGATATACATGGTGAATTAATTTTATTAATTTCCACTTAATATTCCATGAGGCCATATTTTTTGAAAAAAATTCTGATAATATATACTCTATTGAGACATTTATGAATTGGTTTAAAAGAATTTATACATTGCTAATTTAACCAAGAACTTAGTTTCTTATGTGCTATTTATGACATAATTTGGGATAGTTTAAAATAGAAATATGAAATTATAAATGTCTTAATTCCTTTTTAATTATTTCCAAGGAAGGGAGGAAAATAATGAGGGAAAATGTGGATCTTTGTGTGGTTTACTTAAGCATTCTAGTATAGCAAATCCTTTTTTCATGATTATCTAAAATTTTACAGTTATGAAATGGTTTTCGGTAGTCACACAGAAATGATTAAGAGAGGATGAGAAGATCAATAGGAAAAGATTAAAAGGACTGTCATTTTTTTCAGCCTAAAGAAGAGAGAGAAGGCTGAAACACTTCAAATTTATGGGGTTTTAAACATTGGATGGTAATTAGTTGCTATTAATTTATGTCAGCAAAGGGGAAAGAAAATATGTAAAACTGTATCATGAACAATTTAGATTAGATATCAAGAAAATATCTGAATGTGAAAATGAAGAACAAAAGAATTTTATTTGTCTTTGGGATTCAAAAAATATTTTTCCATTTAAGCACTTAATTTCCCAATCAAGATGATACATGATTGTCACATTCACAATGTTTTCCTAATCAGTGCCTTAGCTCATTATTCAACATTTGATAAACACAGGAAAAATCACTTTTAATATCATCCCTCTAAGAAAATTCAAGTTAACGTCTATCTACTTACTATTTCTTCAAGTACTTTATAATTAATATATTTATTTATCTGTATATATAGGTTTGTATGTGTTTTAATTTCAGTTGTAAAACAACAAAATAAAAAGTAAAAATTAGAAAATAATAAAAAGAAAAAGAATAAAAATAATTTCATTTATAGCACATATTACTTTTGTCACATATTATATGTAGGAAATTTCTCTCATCGTGAAATATTTTTGAAACTATCATATTATTCCTTATGGACATGCCTTGATTTATTTCATCAATTTATTCTTGGACCTTTAGATTATTTCCACTTCTTAATCATTAAAATTAATGTTTCTGGTGTCTTTTCATTTATATTTTTGAACATTTTTTTTCTGATTATTTCCTTAATCTATATTTCTAAAAGTAGAATTGCTTGAGCAAAGAGCATGAAAAACTTTTAAGACTTATCATAAATCTTGACAAATTGTTCTTCAGAAAAGATGTATCTTCTTAGCTTCAGCATTTTAAATTAGAGATTAAAGATGAAAATAATTATGTTTCTTCATATTTAGTCCAATCCAATGGAACCATGATAGACTTACTGAAAATTTTCCTTTGAATTTTTTTTTCTCACTTTGAAACACACACACACATCTAAAAGAACTTTAAAACCAGCCATCAGCTGAGGCTTACTAAACCGTATCAATAAGATCATGTCATTCTCAAGAAAAGCATGTTTCAAATAAAAAGGAAATGTCAGCCCTGAGCGTTTTTATTAACCATCCCCCCATCTTGACTTCACATTCAGCTTTGGCTGACCACTTCCTCTCCTTGGTTTATTTGTATTAGAAATAAGTGGATTCATTAACTGTGCCACTTGGTGACCGGGCAAGGCTAGCTAGTGTCTAATAACAGGTAATAGTTGTATTTTTCATGGGGTGACTGGTGTTTACTTTGTTGATAGCCCCAGAAGCCAATGTAATCTGAGATAAGTCTTTGCTTACTTCTTGTTTTACAGATAGGCAGACCCATTTGAAACTAGCAAGAAAGAAAAATAAGCATGCTAGAATATGGTATCTGCAGTCATTCTTTCCTGGGTGACTTTTTTTGGGAATCTCTGAAAAGGCATTTTTCTAAGCTACTCCTTTCCTAATGAAAACGCTTTTCTTGTCTTCCCTCTCCTAATTAAGCCAAAAGTAATCAACTATAAGAGCAAGTTAAAGATATGAAAGATAGAAATAATGACTAAAGTCTAGTTTTTGTCTAGCACTGAATTTTCTGTGTGCTCAACTGTTTTGTATAGACCATTAGCTGATGATATATATTAACAAAAATAACCAAATAAAATTGATACTGGCCTTGTCTACAAATTAAATAATTTTTAGAGGTTACATTCGGTTTTTCCATATTGATTCATTGGCTTTATTATTTCAGCTGCATGAAAATGACTTTATCATAGAAAGCCTGAAATAAATAAGTGAGAAAAGCATTTTTTATTACTGCTAATAACATATTTAATGGAAATTTACTATTGTACCACACACCTTATTAAACGATTTGCTACATTTTCTTACTTATTTTACGTAGCATATGCATAAGGTGCAGATGAAGAAACTGAGGCATGGAGACGTTAAATAATTCCTGTCATTCAAAGGGCTAGCAATTAAATGTCAAACACAATCTTGTGCTTGCCTGAGTATGGAGTCCATTCACTTATTACACCACATGCCTCTGCATTTTATAACGCTAAATATGCATAAGACTGATATAAAACAGACGTTTGAGAACTAAACATTAAATGAGTGATGTCTTATCAGCCGATGTGGAAGTGTACCACTCATTTTTGGCATCCAACAGTTAGCTCAGTACCAAGTAGGCATCTAATATTTGTTTGATTGAACTGAACAGCCCCTACGAAAGATGGTGTTTACTGCAGATCAAATTATATATGTTATTCCATTTGTGGAATCATCTTCATTTGCAATTAGTCACAAGAGCAAATCGACTTTATTATTTCATCAATTATGCCGTTAAAATCTCATACCAATAGATATATATTTATTCATAATTTATCTATATAAATATTCATGTGTATATATATATATTTACATAACTTGATTACCAAAAATTAGTTATTACATTTGTCTCTTATATGTGTGTGTTAAAAAATTATACCCAATCTCAAAGAATCACCAATATCTAACATGGAGGATTCTGAGAGGAAAAGTTATGAAAGAATATGAGGAATCAAAATACTATAGAAAAGTAACCACTTTTAGGGAATATTCTTCATGTTAAGTATCAGTATTAATAAATTTGCTTAAAATATTCATATTACTTTATACTTTACTTGCACATATTATATTCACACTCTCTATATATTTACTTTTTAAATGTTGTTGAGTACACTTAAAATATCCAATGTGTTCAGGAGACTGACAATGATACCCCATCATGACGTGTTATTTAACACCTCTAGCTCATAAGAGCTGAAAATAAGAGATACTCCTTTGGAGACAAACTCCATCTATAGCCTATTCCGTATGGTGATTGTCACATCTTCCATTTCTGGCTTATTTGCTTTAAGTCATTTTTGAAGTTGTCCCTGAAAACTCAAGTGTTACCTCAGAGGAAGGCGGTTAGGACAGGAGAATGTTTTTGAGGGCGTTACAAAGAAATAAATGAACTAAAGATGTTGCTAAAAGCTATCTTCTTAGATTCACAAGCTGACAGGAAAAGAGCTTTCCAATTCTAAAACAGCTTGAACCAGCCGAGTGGTTTGCTCTGTCAGGAAAACAAGGGATGTGGGTGTGCAATCCAGCTGTGCTCACACTGTTGGCACTGTTTAAACTTGGGCCAGATCTTCACTGCAGATAAGAACTTGAGTTCTTGAGAGAAAAATCCATTACAACTATTGCATTCATTTTCCAGGAATGCAATCCAAAATAGCAGGGAGCATTTGGAAACGTTTCTTGGCAATTGCATTTAGTTGAAGAAACTCAGAATATGAGAATGTAGCCTAGGACGTACCTCAACAGAAATAAAGAGTTATCCAGGCTGAGCTACACTAATACTGTCTCCCCAGCATAGACATTTATCAGGAGCTTTAATGGGAATGATAATTACGATGATCTCAAATAGTGTGTTGTATGAGTCAGACACAGATTCCATCTCACTAATGAAATGGAAAATCCTGACGTAGGTGTGACAATGAGAATTACCACTATTCTCATTCAGTGTTAATTTCATTTCTTGAATCAAATTCTGCTCATCTTCTCTGTTTGACATTGTTCTTTTCCTACGTCGGTAAGTATTAGGATCAGGATTTGTTTACGCATTAGACACAGTGGGCATAGCCCTTATGGCCTATGAACATTTTTGGCAACTATGGTTTTGTTGGATCTTGAGTTAAAAATATAATAATAATAATTAACATGTATTGAGTGTTTCCTTTGATTCAGGCTTTGTTAGGAGGGGTTTGCATCCAATAATTCACCAATCATCACAATAACTTTTAGAGTAGATACTTTCAATATCTCCATTTTATATATTTGTTGAACCTAAGGTATAGAGAGGCTAAGGAGCCCAAAATTAGACAAGAAAGAAGCCAATCAGATATGATCTTAGAGGCCAAGCCCAGGTTTTGGTCTCTACCCTTGCAACAATGGGAAGCCAATGTAGGGCTATCATCATTTTTAAAAGTTCCCTCTGGAAGCAATTAGGAAACCAGTTGGAATTAGAGGACGCCACTAGGGGATGCCAGGAGAACATTGAGGCTGTTTCAGTAGCCTAGGGAGAGATGAGAGATGAAGAATCTTAGACTGAGGGGGGGTGGTTGTGTGAGACTGTGCAATGAAATCCAAGCAGCCCCAGCTCTTTCTCTTGGGCGAGCTTGGAAGGCAGTCAAGGTCTGTTGTTGGTTGTACATGCCCCACATATGATATTTTGGCCTGCGATGACTTTTTTCTTTTCTGATTTTTTAATGCAACTTTCTATTTGTATTAAATGAAATCCACGGCTATTGTTCTTGAACATGATATAAGCTATTTGAAATTTGCAAGAAAGCAACATAGAAAAAAAAATCACATGTTAAAGTTGGCATGATACATAATGCGACTTGATGTCTTCGACTAACAGAATTAGTTCTCTTGGATCCTTTCTTCAGTAGGAAAAAAAAAAAAGAAAGAAAGAAAATTTGGCCTGAAACAACAATGAAAAGTAAAACCAACACAAACTCATTAGGCTGTTTGCTTTCCTTGAATTCAAACTGACATATGACTTCAATATTTTCACAAGGATTAGGATCATTTTCTATATAAATCTGTATTGCATCATCAGCTTTCAGGTAGTTGAACAGTTTCAGCATACTACAAAATACATTTGCCTTGATACATTTTCTTGGTTGTATTTAACTTGTTAATTTCATAATATCTGTACAACTCCATAATATATGTCCAATTTTTCATAATAGTAAAAATAATAGCTTGTCAAAACTTGACATATTCAAAATGTATGAGTTGATTCATAAGTTATGTGAAATTGAAGTGCAGGTTTCACTTACTCCTTAATATTAAATATCCTTAGCCTATGTTCTGACCAAATACCCTACCAGAATTCACTTCAAGTTTGCTTAAGCACTTGTTGAAAGAAAGTTGATTGAGGTTTCCATTAGGGATGGTTGCTCCTGGGAAAGAGAATTTATTGGACTGTTATAGGAAGAAAGCAAGCCTGATTGATCCAGGCCTCAAATATGATTGCTTGTATCCTAGATAAACCAGTAAGATATCTCTACATGTTTATGTTTACACTGGCATTGGTTGTTGGAAAGCGCAAAGATATGTGGATTTCCTCTACTGCTACTCAAGAACAGGTTTACTAAAAACCACTATTTCTCTAAGGCATGTGTTGTTTATAAATGTTATTAAAATAATGCCCCAAATATCTACTAACTGAAATTACTGTATTTGTGGTCATAAAAGTGACTCACACGAAAGCTGTGGGCAAAGCAACTCCAAGGTGGAGGATTAGGGTTTCAAGTCCTACATGTAACTTTGGAGGAAGCGCTCTCCTTTTCTTTGTCAGCAGCATTCTCTAAACCATGTATTTATTTTTGGCCAATAGGGAATTGAGTGCTGCATATTGTTTGTACAAAGTTACTGCAGTGACTGATTATTATTAATTACACTCCCGAAAGAATTTCAAGTCAGACAGGACTCAAGTTTCATAATTAACCTATGCATCAGCCCTTCCCATTTCAAAAGGTGACTGTGACAGTGCTTTTTGCTGGGACCCCAGGCAAGGTCTGAACAGTGAGTCTAGGCTACCTGAAAACATTGTACTTACCTGGGGAACATTTGCCCAGAACTTGCCTATAAATAAGGTGAATTTATGGTTCCTTGCATAAACATGCTTGAAAATTGAAGAGGGAGATGTTAATAATTATGCCAGGACAAGCAGCATAAACTGGGATTGCCCTATAGAAAGTAGAAAACAGAACCGAGAACCAAGAAACAGCTTAAAAATCTTATGAGCACCATCAAAAAGATGTGAAGAAAAGGCCACTGCTAAGGTATAAACAGCTGATTAATAAGAGTTTCTTTGAGCCTTCATTCAGAACTTGCTTTCTCTCATTTTAGATAGGTTTGAATAAACTTTCCTGTAGCTTTGTTTGATTTACAGGGCCTGGTGATTGGGAAGCTTCAAATGAGAAGCAGCAGCAGCTGACATCCCACTAGGGAAGCACACGCAGAATAAAACTACACCAAACAAAAACAAAAAACACGACAACAGAAGTATAAAAGTAAGCAAAAATTTAGGGGCTGTCTATTATTTCCTAAGTGATAATTTTGTAAGCTCCAAAGACATCATGTTGAGGAGCTGTTTGAGCTGCACTACCTCAAAGTTAGCAATCCATTTCCTAGCGTCGTATCAAATTATTTTGATCTGTGTGGACTTTTATTTTCTGTTTGGAGAATTTAAATCAATCCAGAAGTATTTAATTGAGTTCCTAACACTGCTAAGAGATATATAACTTTTCAAGCATCCTTATCATTTTCCTCTTGGTTTCAATAGTTACCTGATGACAGAATTAGATCCAGTTTAAATTTGTGATTTTCTATACCCAGAAAAATTTTTTTTTAAAGTATCAAATATCCCCCTTGTTCCAATAGAGTTTCCAAGCACAGTTTTTAAAAAATGTACCAGTTCATCAGATACTTGTATAAATTCACAAATAGAAAACAATGAGTAAATAGTAATTGAGTTCTAGATTCTTCTTCATTGCTGTTATTGAATCTTTCTGAGTCAAATGGATAATTACTTCAGTTCTCTAATTCCTTTTGGGAGAAGATGATCATGCTTTACTTTGTAGCTGGGTTGCATCATGAAAAGGAGAAAGACAAAAAACAACTTTGTCCCAGGGATATTCTTTTCTTACAGAGAATACTTAGGAAAAACTGATTCTGCGTGCAAGAAGGAGTAATCAAAAGATTTCATTTAATCTGAGATATTTGTATCTATTAGGAATGGAGGCACACACACACACACACAAACATACATTCTGACTAATTCTCACACAAAATTCCAAGATTTGAGAATTAATGGTCTATACCATTTTATTTTCTGTATGGATTTTAGTACAAGTACTCAGGAATTATATCGTACTTTCTAGTAATAGAAAACAAGGAAGGAGCTAAATAAGAGAAAAGGGAGCTAATGAGGAGGCAGGTAGAAGGTTTCTTAGCAATGTGTTTCAATTTGTCTCTGTTGAAGCCTGGCAAGAGAGCTAAGAGGAAGGAAATCCAGCCTTTCTTTGATAGAAGAGGCCCGAAGCTTGTGTAAGAGGTGCTTTCAGGGTGTGTCTAGCATGAAGTTATTATGGACTTGATAAAAATTTTGAGATGTAAGTACTAATCTATGACCAGTAAATTAAATAAAAGTTGCCCAAAGCATCTCAAAGATCAAAGTTACTCTTTGTCTCTGGATCAGGGAACTAGGATATGGGAATCAAAAACTCCAAATCATAAAAACCAAGAGACATTTTGGTGAATTTCCAGACAATGAAAAGGAATTCCTTTAAAGGCATATTATCTTGATAAAGCAAAACAAATTTGCTGGCAACTTTTTGAAAGAATAGGGAATGGAAATTTTGGTGGATAAAAATGTGTTTATTGTAGCCTTAACACTGATTTAATAGATGTAATATATCACTCATAGTATTTACTGGTTTTATTTTATTTTAATGAATGTAAGAATAATGTGTGCAGTTTCACAGGTTCACTCCTATATAAATCTTCCAACTCTTTCTCTTTCTATTTTAATTCCCTTTTTACTCCTTAAGCTTACCAAAATTGAGTTCCCCTTACATGGTTTGGAGATGAAGCACTTAAACGTTGCAACACTTCTTTAAATACGTATGAGGGCATCACTGATTTGCTGTATATCACAGAAGCAATAACTAAGTTGACTTGTCATTTAAGGGAATATTTTATCACTCTTGCTTAGATGGATAGATGATTGGATACAAAAACACAACTCATTTTGGGTGGGTTAGATGGTTAGATGGTTGGATACAAAAACACAACTCATTTTGGGTGGGTGGGATTAGGGAAAAGCCATAGTGTGATACCATAGCCTCGGAATGAACAAAAATATAAAGATCATAGATGTTCATTGTTTAAATGTGATTGCTCAAATTCATCCGTTAGATCTATATTATAAGACTGAATGTTAACACTACAATTGTTTTCAATTTTGGGGTATCTGGCAGACTAGAGACCAGACTTTTCCTAATTTCCCAGCTTCAAGATACACTACGGGACTATCTTTGCATTTTGAATATAATTATATATTCTTGCACTCTTTTACCAAATGTGCCTTTCTCAAACCAACTTTGGGGAAATAAAATACCAGTGAATTCCTCTCCTTCATATATGCAACTGGGAACAGAACCACTGGGAATGACTAATTCTGAAAGCCCCTGAGGTTAAGACACTGGTGCCCTGTGTATCCCATTAGCGTCAATGACAGCCATTTAACACATAATCTATTCCTTACATGGAGGGTTCTGAGCTGTACACACCAGGAAAACAGAGTCTTGGGGTCCTGTTGTGTTATTTTCCTATGCTTTGAGCTGTTAAGTCCACCACAGCCATTTAGTAAATTATCAGTTTTCTTATTGGCCCTAAATCGCGCCTAATTAAAAATCTGACCTCCACAAGCTAGTCCTCTTCCTAAAGAGATAGAACATAAACAGGAAAAATCAGCTAATTGCCACAAAAACTGCTTTTGTGGCACTGTAATTGGACTCAGTGAAACGAATGAACCCACTGGGGATTCCTTAATGAATGTTTAACTGCAAACGGTAGTCGGGCACTTAAGCAGCCTGGCTGATGGTCCCTAATGAAATCAAATGAAATCAAATGAAAGAATCTGGCATTTTTACTAACCAGATTTCTTGGCACCATGACATGAAGAATAATATATTTCTGAATGAGTAAATATAGAAAAAATTGTAAATGGAGCAGAGAAAACTTAGTTGAAACTGCTCAGATTTCACTTAGAAAAATACAACCCTCACGAATGCAAAACAAAAACAACAAAATGACACATGCTGTTTAATTTCACACAAGGAACCCTCTGTCGTGGAAGTCACTTGAGGGAACTGCTGAACTTGCGTTGGACTCTTTTCTTATCCACACTTAGGAAAAGTATAATTTCTTTACCTATATTTTTCCTTCTTTTTAGTTCAAAAGAATACCTTTTAAATGGCAAACATTAACATCACTGCTTACAGTTTTACCAATGTTGCTTCCTCAGGGAACAACGACATTTCCAATTTATTATTTCATTACAACATTGATGTTCATGAATCCTAATGATAATGAACCAACTCTATAATCTAGATTTTTTCCTTCTATATCAATATGAATGGAAACCTTAATTCATGTTTTATTATAAATAATATAGTAATTTGTACCCATGAGTTGTGACCAAGACTGCTAATACTGTATTAATACCTGTGTGTTTTTCAGGCTCCTTTGCAGCTAGGTGGAGTCTTGTGACAACCTCTGGCCAGTGGAGTGTGGGAAGAAGTGACAGGTGCCACTTCTAGGCCTGACCCATAAACTATCCCTGAGATCCAGATCTGCAGTGTGATTTTTGTCTTTCCCTGTTTTTTATGGGATAAATGTAGAAGACTGGGGAGAGCATAGATCACAAGGCTGAAAACAGGAGTTCCCAAATTGGGATCCCCAAACCTGCAGCATTGCCTGGGAGTTTGTTAGAAATGCAAATTCTCGGGCTCCATCCCAGACTTGCTGAGTCAGGAACTCTAAGGGTACATCCACAATATGCTTTAATAATCCTTCTGGGTGATTCTGATGCATATATAAGTTTGAGTAGCACTGCCCTTGAAGAAAGGTACTAATTGGAAGGCGCCTTGGCCCTAAATGAATGAACAGAGAAGAAACCAACTCTTCAATCCCCACAAGCCACTGGATCATGACATGAGCAAGAAATAACCCTCTCTTGTGTTAAATTGCTCCAGGTTTAGGGTGACTACTATAGAATTAGCCTAATTTGCCCTCACTAACTCCCCAGCAAAGAAGTTTTTCACATGAACTAGCTAATTCATAATCTTGGTCACAAATATTTTAATATCCACATTTTGAAAATGAGGAAACTAATTCCAAGTTCAGCAATTTAATTTAAATTACATTACTTTGCACTACAGCAGGCAGTAAACTCACATATACTACACAGTTTATAGTGAGTGTCTTCATGGAAAATTTGACCCTTGAGTTTTCAACATGATGCTTCATATATTTTTTTCTTTATGAATATCAATTTCCCCGTTTATACATTTACCTCATTAGATAGTTGGTAGTATAAAAAAACAAAAACACTCATATATAACTTTGGATGTTTGTACATAATTCAATATTTCTACTTTTCATTCAATCAATAAAAATTTATTGGGCACTTGCTATTTTCTGGGCACTCTCCAGCGAATAACTCCTTCTCTGCATCTAGTTATAAACTCTATTTATTTTACTGAAATTAAATAGGCTCTGAAAATATTTTGCAATTGCTTATGTGATTTAGCAAATAGTAGTTAAAGCAGGGTGTTATCGGAAAAAGCCTGAATTGAGTCAATAGACTGATTTTTTTGGTTTGCTTTAGTTCTGCCACAAACTGTGTAAACTTCAGAGACTCCTACTAGGCTCTGAGTCTCAACATCTTCTAATTCAATCTTGGGGATGGTGCTAAATGAATGCTAAACTCACTCCCACCTCTAGACTTATAATTTTAATCCGAAAGTTCTAAATTTGGAATCCAGATAGGATCAATGAGATCATGTTCAGTGGTTCTGTTTTTACCGCCTCTCTTTGGAAAAGGAAACACAATTATTCTGTTACTTTGGGATGCTGAGTATGATTATTTTATTATTAGTATTATTTGACCAAAGTCAAGCCCAGAATGGTAACCCTGGGGTTGTTGATGTTGCAAATGGCATTTTATCAGGAGAGTAAATCTTCCAATTATTTTAGGCATCACCAGAAAATCAGCGTCACTGAATGGCCTCATTTTGTGAATGGTGGCCCCACAAAATTGTACAATACTAAAGTCAAACTGCAGCTCCCCCAACTGGGGCCAGTGAACTAAACTCTCAAGTCTTATTTACCTCATCTTCTAAAAAGCATATTAATAATAGCTATCTCATTGGTTTGTTGTCAGCATCAAATGGGTTAATATATATAAAGACTTTTTATAGACAGTAGCATCCTATTTGCTTATGTCAAAGTATTTCATATTCCCTTTGAAATCGTAAATTCAGGGAAAAAAAAAAAGACACTAAGACTACAAGGGCAACAGACTCTCTGACTCAGATTAATTATAAAATCTGTTGAAATCAGTAACCCAAGTTACTGAGTTAATTTAAAACATACAGTTTATTATTTTCTGAGTGTGTCTAGGACTTGAAAGAACTGCTAGCAAATTGTTTTCAAGTAGTGGTCCTTTGGGACTACTTAAATAAATAGTTAAGACTCATTTGAAATTAGCAGTATTCATTTGCATACAAACACAGAATAATGTGTTAAAGCCTTTAAAAACTCTTCAGTGGTATGAATTTAAATTCTGGGCCCTAAGGAGCAGTATGTACACCTGTAATTCATAAAGCTTAGCTGTTTACCTGTAGCTTGGAGCCACAAACTCATTTCTTTAAGCAGTGAACTGGTCCAGGAAAATGTATCCTCCACATTTTAAAACACTGTGCATTTTTTTTTCTCAGTTTTTTGTATCTTGGTTCTCAGTTGCATCCTTTGCCCTATTCACTATCATTACGTATATGGTATAGACAGAGTCTGAAAGCTGGGGTAAAAGAACTATAGAACTCTCAGCACAGGAGAGGTTAGCTGAAGTATCATACCTTCCCATCCACACAGGCCTCAGCTCCTACAAAGTCCCAACCCCTGACCTCTGCTATTCAAAATATCTGATTGACTTCGAAAACCTCTGAGCCTCTAGTCCTTATCATATTCCATATCCCTAGGTGTTGACAATTAATTGCTGATATTGGGGTTTAAAATGGAATCTGACAATTAGCTAGCAGCTCTTTCACCCATTCAATTAATTCACATTTATTGAACACAGAAAATTGCTGTTGGTAGTGCAATGCTCTTTCAGGCACTTCCACTGATCTCAGGGGTGACAAATATTGAGGAATATACAATAAGGTATACTAAGGAGTACAATAGTAATAATCTGTGAATAAGGAGCTTTGACAAGTCCTCTGTTATAAAAACTTGGCATATGAAAACTCAGAAATATTGCTTGGAGGAGATTACAGTAAAATCTGGGTAAAGATGTAAAGGAGCTTTAAGAGCCAGGCAAATGGGTGGTAGGCAGTGGCTTATCTATGCAGAATTTCAGAGACAAAATAAATTATGACTTGCTAGTATTTCAGTAAAACTAGAGCCTCTCCCAACTTTACGTAAAAGCAAGCACAAAGGCAAAGAAAGTTTTCCTTCTCGGGTGTGAGTACCACTTTTTAATCTGGATAGAAGGTAGTTATACATCCTACTCTGTTTTTACACATGTTCATAGAGAAATATTCCTAGAAAACAAGAGAAGTAATTTTTTCAGGAATCAAGGTGATCTGTTGGGAATTTTAATCTCCCTAATTAAAATGATTACAGGGAAGTGGATGTGGCTCAAGTAGTTGGGCTCCCGTTTACCAATGGGAGGTCCCGGGTTCAATTCCCAGGGCCTCCGGGTGAAGGAACGCTGATGGCCTGTGTGGTGCAGTGAGCTGGTGCAGCAAGATGACCCAACAAAGGGAGACAAGCAGACACAGAAAAATGCACAGCAAATGGACACAGCAAGCACAAGCAGCAAGGGTGGGGGGTGGATAAATAAATAAATAAAATAAATCTTTAAAAAAAAAAACGTACATATTAAAAAAATGATTACAGAATGAGGATTTAGATATGGTAGTGTTGGTGAGTTCTGTTCTCAGTCCCTGATGGTGATTGTAGGTTGCATGTTCTTTATTCTCCAATTTCACTGATTCAGAGTCCCATGGAACCCTGACAATGGCTTCAAAAGGTCTCAGGTTAATCTACAAACTTGAAACTAGAAGCTGCTATTGTTGATAAATTTTATTTTTATTACAAAAGGTATGGTTTATAGAAAAATCATGCATAAAATAGAGTTCCCGTTATCTCCCTTCACATATGATGTTTTCCTTATTATTAATTCTTTGCGTCAGTGTGATATCTTTGTTAGAATTGAAGAAACAGCATTATTTGACTGTACTATTAACCATAGTCCATAGATTACATTAGAGTTCAGTGTTGTTGTTTTTTTTTTTAATTTATTCTAGTTATATATATATACACACACAAACTAAAATTTGCCCTTTAAAGCACATTCAAATATATAATTCAGTGGTGATTACATTCATAATGTTGTGCTACCATCACTGCCATCCATTACCAAAATTTTTCATCACACCAAACACAAATTAAGCATCAATTCCACATTCTCTACCTCTACCCTGATCCCTGATAAACCATATTCTAGTTTTGGGCTCTAATTCTAATTATTTCCCATCAGTGACAGTGTACAATATTGGTCCTTTTTTGCCTGGCTTATTACACTAACCATGATCCTTCAAGATTCACCCTGTCATCACATGTATCATAAGTTCATTACTTTTTAAGGCTGAATAATATTGCATGGTATGGATATACCACGTTTTGTTTAACCATTCATCAGTTGAGAGTCACTTGGGCTGCTTCCATCTTTTGGCTGTTATAAATAATACCACTGTGAACATCATATGCAGATATCTGTTGGAGTTCCTACTTTCATTTCTTTTGGATACATACCTAGAAGTGGGATTACTGGGCCATATGGCAATCCTATTCCAACTTTCTAAGGAAACTCCAAACTGTTTTCCACAGCGGTCTATACCATTTTCGATTCCCACCAAAAATGAATGAGTGTCCCTATTTTGCCAAATCTTTCCCAACATTTCTTCTTTTCCAGTTTTTAAAAATAGAAGCCATTCTAGTGGGCATGAAATGGTATCACATTGTGATTTTTATTTTCAATTCCCAAATGGCTATTGATGTTGAATACCTTTTCATGTATTTATTGGCCATTTGTATATCTTCTTTGGAAAAAAGATCTATTCAGGTCCTTTGCCCATTTTTAATTTGGTTGTTTGTCTTTTTGTTGTTGAATTGTAGGGTTTCTTCACAAATTCTGGATATTAAACTCTTCTCAAATATGTGGTTACCAAATATTTTCTCCCATTCTGTAAGTTTTCCTTTTACTTTAATGATGAATTCATTTGATGCACAAGTGTTTTTAAATTTTATGAAGTCCCATTTATCTATTTTTTTCTTCTGTTGTTCATGCTTTTGGGGTAAAATCTAAGAAACCACTGCTTAACACAAGGTCCCAAAGATGTTCCCCTTTGTTTTCTTCTAGGAGTTTTATTGTTTTGTTCTTATATTTGGGTACTTGATCCATTTTTAGCTAATTTTTGTATATGGCATGAGGTAGGGGTCCACCTACCTGAATATCCAGTTTTCCCAGCACCATTTATTGAAGAGACTATTTTTTTCCCCATTGAGTGAC
Source organism: Cabassous unicinctus (assembly GCA_029593785.1). Taxonomy (NCBI): domain Eukaryota; kingdom Metazoa; phylum Chordata; class Mammalia; order Cingulata; family Chlamyphoridae; genus Cabassous; species Cabassous unicinctus. The sequence continues at coordinate 159,499 of JAQZBX010000039.1, forward strand.
CTTAGCACTCTTGTCAAAACTCAACTGTCCATAGAAGTGAGGTTTATTTCTAAACTATCAGTGTGATTCCATTGGTCTATATGTCTATCCTTGTATGACTACCATACTGTTTTGATTACTGTAGAACTGTAGTAAGTTTTAAAATAAGGCAGTTTGAGTCTTTCAACTTTGTTCTTCTCTTTCAAGATGGTTTGGGCTATTCACGGCCCCTTACCCTTTCCTATAACTTTGATGATTGGCCTTTCTATTTCTGCAAAGAAGTGCTATTAGAATTTTGATAGGGATTATATTGAATCTGAAAATTGTTTTACGTACAATTGACATCTTAGCAAAATTAAGTCTTCCAGTCCATGATCATGGAATGTTCTTCCAGTTACTTAGGTCATCTTTGATTTCTTTTTGCAATGTTTTGTAGTTTTCCATGTGTAAGTCCTTTACATCCTTGGTTAGATTTACTTAGAGATATTTGATTATGATTCTTTTGGTTACTATAGTAAATGGAATTCTTCTCTGGATTTCCTCTTCAGATTATTACTAGTGTATGCAAATGCTACTTATTTTCTCTTCAGATTTTTCATTACTTATATATGAAAATGCTACTGATTTTTACCTTTTTTCTTCTACCCTGCCATTTTGCTGAATTCATTTGTCAGCTCTAGTAGCTTAGTTGTGGATTTTTCAGGATTTTCTATATATAGGATCATGTCATCTGCAAATAGGGTAAGTTTTACTTCTTCCTTTCCAAAGAGATGCCTTTTATTTTTATTTTTTTCTTATCTAATTGCTCTGGCTAGAACTTCCAAAATGATGTTGAATAACAATGGGCATTCTTATATTGTTCATGACTTTAGAGAGAAAACTTTCAATTTTACCACTGAGCATGATGGTAGCAATGGGTTTTTCCTTATGATGTTTTGGGAAGTTTCCTCCTCTGCCTAGTTTTCTATATGTTTTTTTTTTTTTAATCAAGAAATCATGCTGAACTTTGTCAAATACCTTTTTCTGTGTCAATTGGGATGATCAGGTGTTTTGTTTCCTTCATTCCAGTAATGTGGTGTATTAGCATAATTGATTTTCTTATGTTGAGCAACCTTGCATACATGGGATAAATTCCACTTTCATGTTGTATAATTCTTTTGATGTGTTGTTGGATTTGATATGTTAGTATTTTTTGAAGATTTTTATATCTATTTTCATAAACAACTTTGGTCTGTAATTTGCATTTCTTGTGGTATCTTCATCTGTCTTTTTATTAGGGTGATGCTGCTCTCATAGAAAGTGAAAGTGAAGTTAAGCATCTTCTCTGTCTTTTCTGAGCCTGTGTCTTTTCCTGGGCTTGTGCTTATTTGTGGCCTTAGGAATTCTCATGTTTACAGGAATCCAAATGTCCCCTCCTCTCCCTGTGAGCTAGAACTTCCACTCCCCTTCCAGGTACTCTTTTGTAAGGCTTATTTGTTTCTTATACTGCTTTGGCTATATGGGCAAGATCTGGAAGGGTGAGCCATAGATGAGTTTCCTGGCTCAGTCTTTCTGGATGCCACTTAAAATACTGGCACCAACACACAGGGACCCCATTTACCCTGTTTCCTCCAGAATAGGGCCAGGGACAATGAGAGTACAGGCTGTCTCTCCACTGCACTAGAGAGGGGCAGCAATGTCTCCACAAACTTCTACCATTTTTAAAGCTGTGTTTTCTTGATTAGGTACTCATCCACTTATTGCAACATGCCATCTTTCTTATTTCCAGCACTCTTTAAACTATCAGTTCTTTGGATTATTTCTGTGTTACCAATATCAATAACTGGTTTAATTTCCAACTTGGAGGGGTTCACAGATATCCTTCTGTGGGATCTACAGGGCTGGATTTTACAATTTCTCTTGACTGCAGATTTATTCTTCAGCTTTGGTTGACGTTTATTCCATGGCATGGAATATTTTTTCACTAATACTGCCACAAAGAACTGTCCAATATTTTGATGATGTGGTAATATTCTAAGATACCATGTTAATTCCTTCACCTGTAACTTTGTTGAGTGCTTTTGTTGGAACATGGTAGATTACAAATTAAGAGATTTTCATGCTTATAGGAATTTAGAAAATTTACCAACCACAGATCTATGAAAGTTTACTAGAGTATATTCTCACAAAGAAGACAGTGAATTTGGGAGAAAATAAAAAGAAGATGAAATTGTGAATAATAATCAAATAGCAACAACAACAAATTGTCTAAATAATCGGTTTTATTAAAAATGACAATCTAGATCTAAAATTGTTGATTTGGGACAGGAAGAAAGGAAAAAGAGGAGAAAACAATAAAGACATTTGAAATTCTTGTTTAAATTCTGGAAAGATTTAGATACTAAGTAACTCCAGGTGTTAGGGGAAAAAATTAACAACATATATGCCGTCGGAAAATTTGATATACAATATAATAGTTTTAAACCAATAAAAGAGAAAATAAAATCATCTCAAACTAGAGATGGTGCAGGGTGAGGCACTGGGCATGGAGAAACAAAAAGAATCAAAGCAACTCCAAAATATAAAACAAGATATATAAGCTCAAATACTTCAGTAATTACATGTATACATAATGAAATTTAGCAATTAAAATACAGAGACATATTAGTAGAATTATAAAAGAAAGTAAAACTCTAGCTATATGCTCTTTGTAAGAGCTATATCTACATCAAAATGACATAGTAAAATTGAAATAAAGTACGAGAAAGCTGTATCGGCAAACTATAAATCAAAAGAAAGTTGGTGCAGCAATATTAATGACAAATGGGAATTTTATTTAAAACAATACTAAAAGAAATCAACAAAGATTTTTTTCTAATAAAAGGAAAAACACAGTCCAAATGTACAACAATCCAGGAATGAATATGAATCAAACAACATAGCTGAAAAAAAGTAAACTAAAAATTAACAAAGTGAAAAATTGATAAAATGACAATTAAAATGAGAAATTTTAATAATTCTCTTTCAGAAAGTTAAGCAAATTTAAAGGAATAGCAATTTAAAATTTTAATGCCATGATGGAAAACCTGTTCTAATAGATCCATGTAGAATCCCATACCTAAAAGAAACACATTCTCACAAGCATCCATGGAACTATGTACACAATTGACATTTAGTTGTACAAAAAGGAGGCATCATCTAGCTTTATATTTTTTTAGATTGCATTCTCCATTCACAAAACAATTACACCACAAACCAACTTTTCAAATGTAGTTGAAATAAAAACCGAGAAACATCCTTCTAAATAATTTGTAAAATGAAGAAAACATCCAGAAAATATGAAATATTTAGTATTGAATAACAACAAAAACATAAATATCAAAACTTTCTAAAAATAAGCAAAAAATATATATAGGGGAATTTGTGTCCTAATGCATTCAGTTTAAAAATAAGAGAAAGACACCATTATTTTGCTAACAATCATTTCAAGAAACTATTAAAAGAACACAAATTAATAAATTCATTCAAATAAAGTTGGAATAAACAATATTAAGGTAAATAATAATTAATAGTGAAAATCAAATTTATATCAATACATATCAATAGTACAAAAACTACGCCTTTGAAAGGACTTGAAATAGGTAAACTATTGGGAACACAAATCAAGAAAAAAAAAGAAACAAATATATTACTGATGAAAAACAGAATTAGCTACAATTAGATCAGAGAGTAAACGTATATATATAATACTATGGAAAATCACATGCCAAAATATTTGAAAGCACAAATAAAATGACAATTTTCTGGAAAAAATAAAATTTTCCAAAGTGATAAAAGAAGTTGACAACATGTATAGATGAGTAATTATTTAATAAATGGAAATGAAAACCAAAAATACCCCAACCAAAATCCCAAAAGGAACCAGGTGCTTTTGCAGAAGAATTTTACAGAACTTTCATGAAACAGAAAATTCCCTATACAGACTGTTTCAGAGTATAGACCAAAGAAGGAAAAACTACATGCCTTATTTTACGAGGCCAGTGTAAGTTCTAGAAGTGATTTCAAATAATAAAATATGACATCTATTCCTGATTTGAAAAATAAACTCTTAATGTTTTACCTTTCATAAGCTGAATAAAAATTATCTACTAAATATCAGTAGGTATCATAGTATGTAATGGCAGAATTTGAGAAATATTACTATTAAAACCAGGGACAATATGAATCACTCCTACCATTCAAAATGAAACTGGAGATACTAGACTGCAAAAAACAAAAGTATAATGGTTGACATAGAAAATGAAAACTTGTTAGTTTTTTGCAGGTTATATAACTTTCTATTTAAGAGAACCCAAGAGAATCAATGATAAACATAGAATTAATAGGTTCATCAAGATTGCTAAGTATAAGACCAACATACAAAAATTGAAGGTACTAATAAAATATATTGAATAGAAGTGTTTTTATTACTCCATTGATTTTTGGATGCTAATGAATGCATTGTCAACCAGGTCAAATAATATCAAAATAGTGAGCATTTCCTAATTTCCTAATTTTGCTGGGACGACTTTCTTTTTCACTGTTCTTTGGGCTGAGGAAGAAGGCAAAAAATCCATCCTTAAAGAACTCAGCTAATTTAACTTACTTAAAAAGGATTGGCTTATGAAAGGTTACTTGAATCTGAAAAATTATTTTTGAAAACAGCACTGAGCACCAGTTTAAAAATTCATTGCATATTTCCTTCCTTTCTAGAGCTCAGTAATTGTTCTATAATGTTCATTTTACACAGCTGGAGAAAACTTTACATTGTGGTCAGTTAAATACCATGACAGCCTTCAGAGCAGTAAATAGCAGTTCATTTTTGGATGCCTCTTTGATCTATTTTAAGAGGCTGAACTAATGACTCATACATTTCTGACCTTTCTTCTTTAGCAGTGGTTCCTTATATATCTCTTAGTTTCTGTGATTAAAATCATCAAAGACTATTGTTTGCAATGTTTTAAAGTGCAGAGATATCAGCTCATGGAAAATCAAATGTGTTCAAAGTGCTACATTCTCTAGATGCATTAGTGACTTTGGGAGATACTTTCCTGATGTATTACTTTGTTATCAGCAAACAGTGATTAAACAATGGAAATACTGTGATGATTGTATATGCTGTCCCAGTAGGTTGATCTCATTCTATAATACTGAGTGCTCTTTTCTTGGACATATTAATTTTTTTTTTTTTTAAAGATTTATTTATTTTTATTTTATTTATCCCCCCCTTGCTGCTTGTGCTGCTGTGTCCATTCGCTGCGTGTCTTTTCTGTGTCTGCTTATCTCCCCCTTGCTTTGAGGTCTTGCCGCATCAGCCCATGGCGCTGCGCGAGCCGGCCTGCCCTCACAAGGAGGCGCCGGGAAGCGAACCTGGGGCCTCCCATATGGCAAACGGGAGCTCTATCCATTGCGCCACACCCGCTTTCTGCCGTGAGGTTGCTGCATCAGTCCACCACACCGCTCAGGCCGGCGTGCCCTCACAAGGAGGCCTCGGGACGCAAACCCGGGCCTCCCATATGGTAAACGGGGGCTCTATCCACTGAGCCACACCCGCTTCCTGGACATATTAATTTTATAGGTAAAATTCCTCCCTCCCCCGAGATGGCTCCCTCGTCTGCTTGCATATTGCTTTTGCTCTTTGCTAATTTCTTTTTCTTTTTCTTTTTTTTTTAGGAGGCACCGGGAACCGAACCTGGACCTCCCATGTGGGAGGCGGTCGCCCAACTGCTTGAGCCACATCTGCTCCCTGCTTCTTTGTTTTTGCTCGTTGTCTGCTCATTTTAGTTCATTGTCTGATCATTGTTTTTGTTTGATGTCTGCTCATTGCCTGCTTGTTGTTTGTTTGTGTTTTTTAGGAGGCACCAGAACTGAACCTGGGACCTCCCATGTGGGGGGCGGACGTCCAACTGCCTGAGCCACATCCGCTCCCCTATAAGGTAAATTTTGAGATTATTCCTGGTGGCTTTCACTTGATGTACCTGATCCTTATAGAATCTTTGTGGCCATCTCAAGTTTTTAAACATAGCAAATATGCAGGATAGGCAAAATTTCTAAATGAAACCTGCTGCCACACTGTTCATAATGTGAAGAATGGCAATTATAAACTATTTTGTGTCAATGATATAAAATAATATAAAACAGCATAGCTTCTTTTGTTGTTGGTAGCTGTATCAGAAAAGTATTGGGAGAAGGGTATAGCCTTGTCTGCTTCTCTCTTGTTTCCCACTCTACACCCAGTCTCCTTCTATCCAATTGCCTCCAAGTGAACTCGTCAAAATCCCTAGGACCCAAAGTGAGAAGCCACTGATCTTAGTGATTAATGATTGTAATTTGAATAGTTCTCCCAGGCCCATTTCTCTCTCTCACTCTCCCATATACACACACACCCTACAACTCATCAACTTAAAACAACACACATGGTTATGATCTCAGAGTCTAGGCACAGATTAGCTGCATCATCTACAAGGCTGGTGTTGGCCAAGACCAACCAGTCTTGACTGGGAAACATCTGCTTCCAGACAGACTCACTCAAGTTGTTGGCAGAATTCATTTCCTTGCTTCTGTAAGTCTGAGGGCCCTGACATTTTGCTTGCTGGAGGCTGCCTTCAACTCCTGGTGGCAGACCTTAGCTTCTGGCCATGTGGGCTTCTAACTGGGTAGCTCACTTCTTCAAAGACAGCAGAGTAGGGGGCGGATGTGGCTCAAATGGTTGGGCATCCATCTGCCATATGGAGGGACCTGGATTCGATCCCCAGGACCTCCCGGTAAAATAAAAAAAATATATATAGAAGGCACATGGGCTGCCAGGCTCTGTGTGCCGGTGAGCCGCCAGGCCCCGGGAGCCAGGCAGCAAGATGATGACGTAAAAGGAGAGAGACAAGACGAGATGCTCCGAAAGCTCCAAAAACCAGGAGCCGAGGTGGCGCAGAGGGCAGAACACCTCTCTCCTACATCGGAGGTCTCCAGGATCGAATCCTGCTGAAGACTGCAGAAGGAGGATTAGAAGAGATGAAACAGACACAGAGAATTGCCCAGCGAATGGACACAAAACAGCAAATGGGGAAGGGGGGATTTAAAGTGGATCAAGTAAATAAATAAATCTTTTTTAAAAAAAAAACAAAGAAAGCAGAGGAGACAGTCTGTGAGCAAGACAGGGCTGTATAATGTAATCACATGGGTGACATCCCATGTCTCAACACCTTTGCCATATTCTATTTGTTAGAAGCATGTCATTACACAAAGACAATACCAGCAGGAGGCGGTCCCAGGGACCCCCTTGGAGCCTGTCCACCACATCTGCTGAAATAAAGATACGGAACACTTGCTTCCATTCGAAAACCTGGCTGTCTAGGTATTATCAGAACTTCACATCCCTTTGGGTAAATCATGTCATATAGCAAATCTCAAAGATGTGAGAACACATACTCTTCTCGAAAGATGATTGGGCAAGTCATATGTCAATGAGTAAGGATGTATAATCCCAGTACTTTTTGATCTTTAATATTGAAGAGTCTTACTTGTTTATTCCTTTAGATGAATTAGTATTCTTTAAAAACTAGCTTCGTATTTTCATAAAAGTTATACATATTCTTTTCAAAAATTCAATCAATGTGGAAAATGACAAAGAAGAACCTGCTCATGGCCCCCCACCAATCCCAACCCTCAGAAAAATACAATATATACATTATGTAAATATTATTTTCTAGATATCTCAGAAGGAGGGTTAGATGGATGCATGAATGGATGGTAGAACAGTAGCATTAGTTTTATAACCATGGGATCCTAGCACACATACTATTATTAATAAAATTACCTATTTTGTCTTTAGTTAAAAAAAAAAATCCTGAAATGATGCTGAAGAAGCTGCCAATTTTCAGTTAAATATAACCTCCCGCAAATAATCTTTTTCCTTGATAGATTCCTTTAAATAAAACAAATAGATTATGAAATATTAAGAGGTTGGCATGGCTACTTTTTAACTTTCCATTTTAAACAGTATGGATTAAGTGCCTATTAAAAATATGAAGTGATTAGCTCTTTTGCACACATATCTACCCACAACCTGTACCTCATTATTTTTGTTATTTATTTTTACTTTTCAGGCTTTATAAAATGATCTTCAGCCATTATTTCTCTATGTGTTTCATCTTATTTCATTATGGAAAGAATCAATGCTCACCATCAATTATGTTCATGCACTTTTCTCTTCCCCGAATGAAATCATTTGCACAATTTTTGAAAAATCCTGCCTGGGTTTTAATTATACTAGTTGTAATGACAATATATTTGTAAGTTAAGTTGTGGAAATTTGGTTCAGTACCTCCCTCAGGGGCCTGCCACCTCATGAGTGGATGGGTACCTGCTCTCCAATGGCTGGAGTCAGGTCCGTCATAGACAATGGGGAGCAGTGCTCGCCCTATAGCATCCCACAGTGGGGGCACAAGAAAGGGACACTTGCCTTTTCAAAGTCTGTGATAGAGGTTGTATTCCATAGACGTCCGTAGAAGGACGGAGCATGCGCTTGCAGGGTTTACTGAAAACTTTCATTTTATTTATTGATTTTTTGAGTCTTGTGCAAATGTCGGGACTTTGCATTTTTTATTAGCATTTTCCTCCCACATGATTTATATCAATTTATAATAATCTATGTAAATTGAAATAGAAGATGGATAAACACAACGCCCTTACCAACATATTAAAGTTAAATATTACTGAAGGGCCCCATCCTACCTGTATTGGGAAAAACTCCCGGCAGCCCTCAGCCATGCCCCAGCAAGGACGGGCACACCTGAGATATCTGCCACCTGTCTGCTGGGCTCCTGGTGGCACAGCCTGCCCTGCTGGGCACAGGGCTGGGGTTTCTGGGCTGCACAGTCCCTGCCTCGGGAGAACCCCCGGGGTATTTCCTCAGTGCAGCTTAATCCAGTACCCGCCCCTTCCCACTCTGGGGATGGAAGTCATAAATATTATGAGCTTTTGCATTTCTCTGCCCTCCCAGCCTTCCCTGTGCTCTCACATTGCCTAAGCAAGCTTGGGGGCTGCAGAAGCTACCTGATGCTGAAAAGCAAACATTTCCTTCTCTTTTTCCACTGATTTTTGGGAGGTGGGGCCACCCATTTGGGGCTGTAATTAGCCTCCAGCTCATTACTGCCAATCGCTCTGGAAGCAAGTGAGAGCCTCCCATGCCACATTCCAATTCCTGAGTGCCTAGCTGACTCAAGGAATAGTCAGACCCTGGGATCTTTAGACCCAAGCGGTGCTCTTTCACCTTCCTCTCTCGTTCCAGGGAGCAGGGCTCCTTGCTAAGCTGCTAAGAGGAGCTGTGTAGTCAGTATTTCCCTTCTCTTAGGCTTCTTTTTCCTCCGATGTGCACAAAATGTATAGCATTCTGCCTGAGACCTGGGCAACAGGCGTAAACAGAACAGAAAGAGCCCTGCCTCTTCGGGAGCAAGCACTACAGCTTTGGGGCTTGCAAATCCTCCTTCAAGACATGACCTTGAGCACAGGGTATGGCAGCCACGGTCCCCAACCTGAGAGCCTAGATTTTTTTAAGTGAATTAAGTCACTTCTAAGGTCTGAAGGATTAGAAGGAGCTAGCCAAGAGAAATTCTATGGCTCTGTTGTCTGTGTATTTTCACCGTTTTATGTACCTCAATAATACCTTGTGTTCTTTCATTTTTCACAGAGTTCATTACTTTCTAATAAACTACATTATTTACTTTTAAAATTGATTGTTTATCATCTGTCCTGTTCCACAGAATGTTTTGAATCAATACATGTCCTGTGCATATTTTTAAGCATTTTGATCTAGCTATTTTATATTTTTTCCTGGTGATGAATGGGAGATTTCCTCCCATTATATTCTAATGCCCTATTGCTGATATATAATGAAGCTTCATCTCTGTCTAGCATCTATCTGTCTATCTATCTATCTGTCATCTAAATTTATTGCATGAAATTAAGTGTTTTTCCCCTTCCTGATTTCATTGGGAATATATTTAAGGCTGCAAAATTAAGTATATTTAGCATGAGTTTGAACTTGTTAGGATTTCTCATGTTGGGGCAGATTGAATTACGTATCCCAATTTAGACATTCTTTTTTTTTTTTTTTGAGGTACCGGGGCTGGGGACTGAACCCAGAATCTTGTATGTGGGAAGCTGGAGCTCAACCACTGAGCCACATCGGCTTCCCTGAGTTGGTTTTTATGTTTGTTTGCTTGTTGTTTTTTTGTTTTTAGGAGGCACCTGGAACCAAACCCGGGACCTCCCCATATGGGAAGCAGGCATTCAACCACTTGAGCCACATCTGCTTCCTAGACATGTTCTTAATCTTAATCCATGTCCTGTGTGTGTGAACCATTGTGAGCAGAGCCTCTTGGAGATGTTGCTTTGTGGCCTGCTTCAGTGGAGTGGGTATTAATCTGGATTCCTGGATTCCTTTATAAACTGAATAAATTCAGACATAGAGGAAGCCATGGGGAGGAGCCAGAAGCCAGAAGTCAAGGAAAGCTGGAAGAGAAAGGAGAGGTCTTTGCCATGTGACGTGAGGCGTGGATACAAGCTAAGGGCCTCCAAGGTTCACCCGCAGCCAGCACGAGAATTTTACAGAGTTTGGGGAGAAAGCATCGCCTTGCTGATGCCTCAGTTTTGGACTTCTGCTAGCCTCAAAACTGGGAGCTGATAAATTCCGATTGTTTAAGCCACCATTTGTGGTATTTGCCATAACTTCTGGGAAGCTAAGACACATGTTAACGAGGACTCCTTCTATTCTTCATCTCCTAAAATTTCCTCTATATGTACCACTACCATATGGGCAATCTTATAAAATGCGTAACATGCATTTTTTTAAATTTGACTTTTGATATGGTGAATTAAAATAATACACTTACTAATAGGAAATGATTCTTATGTTTTGGAATTAAATTTTATATCATTCTTTTTAATTGAATACAAGATTTGATTTGTTACTATTTTATTTAAGACTCTTCACAAATATTTACAAAGGAAATTGGTCCCTCTATCCTTTCCTTTCTACCTTCTTTTCTTTTCTCCTCGTGCTTTGCCTCTGGAATATATTGCTTTGTAAATGAATTGCAGGAACTAGTCCATAATCTTCATATTTGTGGAAAATGTTACATAATGTACAGATGATCTATTTCTTCAAAATCCTTTAGGTTTATTGCACTTTCTAGCAGTACTTCTGTGATAACATTTCCCATTTTTTCTATGGTTACTTGTCTGCTCAGGTCATCTATTTCTTGGGAAAATTTTTATAATTTATATTTTCTAGGAAAAAAAAATCACATACTTATCTTTATTCACTTATGGTTTTTTTATTTTATGCAATTGTGATAACAGTCATATCTTTATTTTAAGATGAGTCCTCTGTGATTTCACTTTGTCTTGTTTAATTACTTAAATATTTTTTGCTCCGTTATAATATTATTGTTGAAACTGATGTGCTTTTTTATATTTGCCTAATTATGTTTTTTCCTACCATATTTTTAACTTTTGAGAGTTATTTGTTTACATGTGTTTCATTTAGGCAGGGCCAAATTATTTTTAACCCCTTTGTTTTTATTGCCCTATCCATCTTATTTTAGACTACTTTTATATTTCTTTCTTATATGCTTTGTTTTCTGATCTTTGCTATATTATTTATATATGTGTCATTTCCATTTTTTTCATGGTATATGTCCAGCATAGTACTCCTCAGAACTTCTTTTTCAGAGGTATCAATAGCTGTGTTGAAGACAAAACAAGAAAGTCCATGGTCAAGTAAGTTGATAAGATGCTATGTACAAGTTCACACTCCCTTGGAGATTTACCATGTACAGTAGAATATACATGCTCAGGGTACAGAAATTTTTTTAAAACTTTGTTTAATTTAGTGTTTCTCAAACTTATATGGGCATTGCGCCCTACTTTTGCAGCACCATATTCATTTTAATTAATTGGACACTAGTTTGAGAGATATTGCTCTAGCGACTTTGATGGTGTATAAAAATATTCTAATAGTCTAATGTTTAATTGCTATAAAAATATCTGTACCAATATTTTATTAGGTATCAAAATGAAAAAAATAACAACTACTGATTAATTCTATGAAACATAAAATTAGTAGACCTTTTACCTTGACCCATTCCTCACCTAACCATATCCAATTTTTATCGGGGTCATCTGTGAGAAGAGAAACCAATAATTACCACTGAATTATTATATTTGTGTTTTATACTTTTTCTTTGAAGAATTAGTATTTCTTTTGGTAAAAATATTTATAAGAATTATTTAGAATTAAATCTAGGGTAGCATGGTTTCAGTGCTCATTTCTAATCATTTTACAAAAATTATTCTTCAGATGATAACAAATTAGAGTATTCTTTTCTATCCAGCCAACTTATCTCCTGAGTTCCAAATTCACATCTCTTAATGTTGTCCTGTTGGAGGATCTCAGTAGAAAGTGCCTGCCAGGTTGTCCAAGAAAATAGAAGTGATTTAGTGGTGAAGGAGCCAGTGCTCAACAAGACTACATATCCAGCCAATTTCTCAGAGTTTTGGCCATCATATAATGTCAAGTGTTATCTTCTAGGAGGCAAATAGTGTATCTTTCAATAAAAACAAATTTCAACCCATGCTAAAGAGGAAACAAATACCATAACTGATAGAAGAGGAGACAGAGGACAACAATGTCAGAGCAATGTCATTTCAACAATGACGTGCAAGCATTGTGTGAACAAAATCTGTCTTCCGCCATCATGAAGGATGGAGAGACATGAAAGAGGGAGTAGAAACAGAATAGAACAGAGAGAGGCAACATTCTTCCATTCCAGTTGAGGCTTCATGAAGCTGCATGAAAGCTCTGTCTGGATTCTCAGAGCAGAGAACTGGAACTAAAATAATTGAATAATTTCCTCTAAATCCGATCATTGCAAAATCCAGATTAGATCATAAATCACTGAGACAGACTAAATTTATTGGAAGAAATTGAAAAATATTTTTTGACAACTTTCAGGTTTTACTCCTGATATTTGTGAGGCGTGTTAATGACAATAGAACCACAAATAGCAACAAAAAGTTTGTACATTATACATGACACAACTAATTGAGACATTTATACTTCTGCTCTTGCCAGGAGAAATACAATGCCTGTCTGGTTTCTTTTTTTTGATTGCAGTGCTAGGTGTGTTTTTGTAAGGAAAGGTAAAGATAGGTTTTCAAAATATCCTTTATTTCTTGATATTCTGAAATTTTTCAGTGTGTAATCTTTCATTAGTTTCTCCCATATATTTTGTCTTTCAAGGTATTATTTATACATAAAAAGGTCACCAATTTTAAGTGTACATTGATGAATGTTGGTATTAAAGTACAATTTTTTCACTCCTACATCAAGATACAAAACAGTTTCTTCATTCTAAAAATTTCCTTTGTGCCCTTTTGCACTTGATTCCATCCTCCCATTCCTGGCCCCAGACAACCAACAATTTGCTTTCTGTAACTATAGTTTCGGCTTCTCTAGAATTTCATATCAATGGAATTATGGAGTTCCTTTATACTGAGAGGAATATTCCATGTTACTGAGATACCACAATTTCTTTTTGCATTTACCTGTTGACGGCTATTGGGTTTGCCTTTAGTTGTTGGCTATCATGAACAGTGCTGCAAGAATATCTACATACACATTTTTGCATAGACATATATTTTCATTTTTCTTGGGTAAACACCTGCAAGTGGAATTGTTAGGCCATGTGGTAAATGTATATTTATCTACATAAACTACTGACATACTTTTTTCCAATTGTCTAGACCACTTTTCATTCCAACTAGCAATGTATCAGAATTGCAGTCCCTTCACATCCTTGCTAATATTAACACATCCTTGATAATATTTGGTATTATCAGGTATTTTAACTTTGGCAACTCTTTCATGTGTTATAGTGTCCTTATTTTTTATTTCTCTGATAACTGCTAATAGTGAGCATCTTTTTCTGTACTCATTGGCTATGCTTATAGCTTTTGTGTAAAAAGTTTTTCAAATATTTTGCTTATTTTTAATTGGATTGTCTTTCTTTTATAATTTGTTTAACAAGTGTTTAACACTTGTTAAAGTGTTTTGTTTTTTGTTTTTTAAATGTATTTGGATATAAGCCCTATGTTGGAGATTTGTTTTGCAAATTTTTCTACAGGTCCATGACTTGCTTTTTATTTTCTTAGCTATATCAATTGAAGAGTTATTTTTCAGTCTTTATGAAGTTCACTTAACATTTTATAGTTTACTTTTTTTAGAGTCCTGTTAAAGAAATGTTTGCCTTGCTAAAAAAACTTCCTCATATATTTTCTTTCAGAACTTAAAAATTTAGCTCAGACATTTGTGTTTATGATCCACTTTGAGTTACTTCTTTTTAATGATGTGAAGTCAGGGTCAAAGTTCAGTTCCATACAGATAGCCAGTTTTACTCACACCACTTGGTAAAAGAATTATCTTTTCTTCATTGGCAAGTTTATAAAAAACCAGTTGACCTTACTGGCGTGGGTCTACTTCTGAACTCTATTCTGTTTCACTGTTCTACAAGAGTCAACAATTTTTTTCTGTAAAGGGTCAGATAAGTAAATATTCTAGACTGTGTGAACCATATGTGTTATTGCAAGTTCTCCTCTCTGCTCGAGTAGCATGAAAGCAGCCAAAAGCAATATGCAAATAAGTGGGTATGGTTTTGTTGCTATGAATCTTTTTTTATAGAAACGGAGAAGGGCTAGGTTTGTAATGTGCCAAATTTACTGGAATAAAGTGCTTCCCGACACTTTGACACTTTACATGGGTAATTTATGTCTCCTCTGTTTTTTCTTCACCAATCTGACTAGGGCTTTATGTATTTGATTGTTTCTTTTTTTCAAAGAAGCATCTTTTAGATTTTTTTATTTTCCGTATGGTTTTTCTCTTTTCTAGTACATTGATTTCTTCTTTCTTCTACCTTCCCTCTTTCTGCTTTGGGTTTAGTCTGCTCTTTTCCTAGTTGCTTAAGGACAGAAGTCTAGATGATTGATTTCAAGCTTCTCCTTTTCTGATATAGATATTTAGGACTGCAAATTTCTCTCTAAGTACTGATTCAGGGACATTTGACATGTTGTATTTAAATTAGCATTCAGTTCAAAATACTTTCCAATTTCTCTTGTGATTTTTTTTTTTAAATGAATGCTTAGAAATATGCTATTTCCAATTTTTAAATTCTGGCTGTCATAATATCATTTATTTCTAATTGTGGTCAAAGAGTATACTCTATATGACTTCAGTCTGTTAAAATTTATTGAGACTGTCTTATGGCACAAACTATGGTCTATCCTGAAAAACATTCAGGATAAGCACTTGAGAATAATGGGGATTTTCCTATGTTGGATATATTGTTCTATAATAACAAATTAAGTTAAGGAGGTTGATAGTGTTGTAGAGATGTTCTATGTCTTTCCTGTTTGGATTTTTAAATTTATTTAATCTGTTTGAACTATCAATTGCTGAAAATAGGGTGTTAAAATCTCCAACTATGTTTGTGGAATTATCTATTCTTTAAAAATTCTGTCAATTTTTGTTTCATTTATTTCAAACCTGCTATTGGGCATATACATATTTATACACATTTATGATAATGTCTCATGTTAGATTGATCTCTTTTGCAGTTTATCTTTTGCAATCCCTTTACTTTCAACATGTCTTTCTTTGTCTTCAGTAGAGAGCTTACAATCAGGTTTTAATAAAACATACATTAATACTTTCTAACAATTTGCATTTTTAATAGGAGTATTTAGTCCATTAAAATTTAGCGTAATTATTGACATAGTTTGGTTGGGGTTTAACATTTTATATATTTTTATTACTTGTCTT
>JAQZBX010000040.1:0-87320 GCA_029593785.1 Cabassous unicinctus
AAAAAAAAAGAAAGAAAGGTAAAAGGCAGTAGGATGACTCCATGCACGTATTTTGCTATGGTTGAGTAGATGGGATGGTTTAAATTTGTCAGTTGCTGGCTCAGATTCCAGGTGCCCTGCCTCTGAAATGTGTTCCTGTTGAATCCTAAATGAGAGTAAAATTACGTCTCCACATAAGACCTTTCATATTTTTATTTCCTTGGGTGTTCCTGAATGGCTCACCAGGATGGAAAGCAGTGCTGTGCATTTGACCCTTCTGAGAGGCCATTACACTATGAAGAAGAAATTACTCACTATGTTATTAGTTGGACTGCCTCTAAAGCCTGGCCAAGCAGATGAAGATCTGGGGCATTTGCTGGCTACTAAGCATATCAGGAAAGAACAATGAAGCCATAAACAATCTCAATGCTGATTTAATCCAATCTCTTCATTTGAAGAGGAGAAAATGAAAGGCTGGATTAGTGAAGTGATATGTGTCAAGGTCATTCAGTTAGTTATCAACAAAACAGGGATAAATAGCTGTGTTTCATAAGTAAGCTTTGCTGCTGACAAATGCCTTTAGGGATACTGAATATCATTGTGGTTGATTGCAGAGGCCGTGTGGACAGGTTAGGACTTGGTCCTTTCTCTTCTATTGTTATCCATGTCAAAGTATAATCTATGTGGACTTTCGTGGATTACTCTCATTTCTGTGGCAGTAACCCTTCTCGTGGCCCACTCTGCCTCTCTCCGATGGTCTTCTCATTTATTCTCTCCTTCTTAACAATGATGGCAACTCCCCCTCTCTCCATGGGGCTTTCCTCACCGAGCTGCATTAACTAGTTGGGTAACTGCACAGTCTCATTCTTTCCAAAATAAGATCCTGAGGCAATGCTTACATACTAATACTTTCCTGGGACTTCAAACCCATATGAGTGAGGGCAAGGGGAAAAGAGAAGTGAGGCAGAGAAGCAGGGAAAGCAAATGCAAGGCAGTGCAGCGAATTACAGAGCTGTTTACAACTTTGAAAGCACATCCAGTTGATTGCTAGCTCATGAAGCATGTCTCTGGAGAGGCTGCATAGAATCACTATATATCAAGAGAGTTATTTGGGTCCATGAAGGGTGAGGGCAAGCAATTTATATGTTGCATCTTTCTCTGCTGCTGTGTCTTATTGGCCACAATTTTCCCCAATGGAAGTTAATTCCCCAACACTTCCAGGCAGCATTGTCTGATACCTCCAGTGACCACTGTGGCAGTTGGAGCCTTTACAAATCTGAGCTGGATGCTGGGGTTGCTGGAGCCCATTACATGGTGACAGCAGCAGGAGCCATGCAGTGTCCTGGTCCTTACCTCTGGGGAAGTCAGTGACAGAAGATGATTTGACAGAAGAAGCCAGGCAAGGCTTGAGGAGCATTGCAATAGTGCAAACCATCACTGGGGAGAGCAGAACTAGTATGTCAACTAGGTCTGGTACCTGGGCTTGATGAACTCTGCCACATGAGATAGTAGGCAAGCCACTTACGCAGTCCATAAAGTTCAGCCCATCTTGTTAGCTCTTAAAAAGTGTTAAATAAAGTGTTTCTTCAAAATGCAGAGAACCTTTTTATAGGGGCCATACAATGCTCAAACATTGGAAGCTCAAATACTGTTAAATGTCTTGGATTATACACTGTGAGACAATCCATTTTTGAAATCTTAATAATTGCTCTAGTATTTCTTGTACAATAAAATCTTTCAACCCTCAGGAGTTTTTTCATGAGGTATTTCCTTACCTGGAATGCTTTTCAGGACTTAGTTTAAAAGTCTAAAATAACTCCGCCCACTCCAATATTCCTGATCTCAGTAACTTTTTTTCTTTTTTAAATACTCTTCACAATATGAATTAATTGAAACTCTTTGCTTGTTGTTTTATTCTTTTCTGTCTCCTTTACAGGATAACTGGATTGTAAACTCTTTGAAGTCATGGAATATGACTAATATTTTCCACTGTATTGTGTATTTTGATCCATTTAAATTCCTAGGACTTGATGGGTAGGGCTCAATTTATATTTGATAAGGAATGACTGTGTTCTTCCCTGTTTTCCTAAGGATTCTTTGTTATCACTATGGTTAAGACCTTTATAATCTTCTAAACCGATTTCCTTTTTTCTTTCTTCTTCCCCTCTTCTTTGCATATTCCTATTTGTCTTCCTCAAACACTGATATCTAAGAGCAATCATCAGACAGTTCTTCAAAAGATTCTATAATCAAGCAAGTCTGGGATAGTTTGCATGCTCTAGCTAGCTATCTCTTGGACATTCACAATCCATATTTGATTTTAAGGGCCAGCAAAATGTTTTGCAGTAAAGGAGTATGCTTATTCTAGTTTTTCCAAGTTTATTGAGCCAGGAGCTCCCATCTGCTGCCTGTTGTATTTTTTTTTTCCCTCCCAGGAAATGCCTCTTAAGAAATATTGGTTCCATAAAATACATTTGAGGAAATGTTATCCTAAAATAGTTGCTTTCCACCATTGCCCACAAACCTCATGTCATGTCCCTTTACATGGTGATGCTGAATTCCTGATGAAATGGCAAATTGTTGTAAGTTGACTTGCACCCACTTGGGTTCAACTGAGGCAGACAACAACATTGATAGACTAAAGAAGTTTTTGTTCTTCATGAAGTACCCCAGAACTTGAACAAAGGTGAAGAATTCTTCATGAGAGAAATCTGGAATTTGTACCCTTGTGGTAAGAGCAAAACATTCCCAGATCCTTTGGGTGATCTGTATATAAAGGCTGGTATAAAAGGAGCCAGAATGGTGCCTGTGTCAGATTATACCAACTCAGACCATTGTCTCCATTAGATCTGAGATATGCCAACTAAAATCAGAAGCTGCTGCATATCCCACATGGAGAATGTTGGTGCACTAACTTAAAAAGGGATTCTAAGAAGTCCCTTTTCTATGAAGTCTATACTTTGTCAAAATATATCAATTGTGTATCAACTTTTCTGTCCCTCTGTTCAGCTGTCTCTCACTCTCCACCTCTCCCTCCTCTCTCCCCTATTTTCCTATCTCCTTAGATAAGACTTAATTATTCACTTTAATTATTGAGGATGGATTTATACACCTCCCTATCGCCAAGACTAAGAAAAAGTTTGAAAAGCAAAGTTGGGAGTAGGTGTTAGAACATCTTGAAAACTAAGTTTAGGAGTTTGGGTGCTCTCGATCCCCAGTGAAGAGTGATGGCAATCTCCAGGGGAGACTTTTGCTTGAAGAACTGCCCGCCCCACCCCCCGCTGTGGATTCTTCTATTTCCTGCCCTCTAATCCTAATCCTACCCATTTTTCAGACCAAGCCTAGTTTTACTACCTCTGTACTTCACCCATCCTTCCATTTAATCAGTTTTTAAACATCTACTAAATTCTAGGCACAGGTCAAGTTTCTGGGAATAAAATAGGTTCTTAATGCTATTTAAGTCTGGAAGGAAGAACTGATAAAAACAGAAAATTATAGTCTACCATGAAAAGTGCTGGGATGGGAGCAAAGGAAGGGCCCCTGAACTGCTCAGGAGGAGTTTGGGAAAGACTCCTCTGGAAAAATGGCACGCAAGGTATTGAATGAACGATGAGAAGGGAGTTAACCTAGAAAGCTAGGTTTGATTATCTCTTCAGAGGGAACTGCTTATGGAATGGCCAGAAGGCAAGACAGAGCCTGGTGCTTCTGAGAGCTCAGTATGAGTCTATCAGCTGAAATGCTTAGAGCACAGAGAGGTCTGGTGGCCAGTCTCCAGGATGATCGTCAATGATTCTAGTCTTCTGGTATTTATGTCCAGCCTTGTGTAGTCCCTTCCACATTAAATAGATTGAACCTGTGTGGTCACTAGGATCTTAGAGAAATGGCTTATATGTGGCTTCCAAGGCTAGGCCTCAAAAGACATCACAACTTGTGCCATACCTTTCTTGAATCACTCTTTTTGGGAGATGCCAGCTGTCAGGTCATGGGGACATTCAAGCAGCCCTATGGATAGGCCCATGTAGAGAGGAACTAGACTTCCTGCCGACAATGAGCGTTTGCTTGCCAGGTATGTGAGTAGGCTACATTGGAAGCAGACCCTCCAGCCCCAGACAAGCCTTTATATAACGGCAGCTCCAGATGACATTTTTTTTTGGTTTTAATTTCTCAAAGATATTTTTATTGTACCAAGATAAAGCCATAAATACCTTCAAACACCATAATATATTTTTTAGAAATTACCACTTTAAAAGAAGAGAGAAGACTGTGTAGAAAGGTGATTGTCCCAGAACTTTTAAGTTTATATATATTTTACTTATAATAAAATAGGAATTAAGTGGATACATTTACATACGTATGAATAACCTAAAAATGTGGAAATATTAAAATCAGTAGACTATATTTGTGATTGCATGGTGTTACTATTATAATTTTCCTTATGATTTTCTGTATATTTTAAATGGGCAGAGGAAAAATACATTCGTAAGAGAAGAGTACTCAGTATTATGAACATATCATAATGTGTTTAATCATCCCTTTTTCATGAATGCTGAGGTAATTTCTAGATCCCAAGTCAAACCCTCAGAGACAGGGGGGAAATCTCACTTTATTAAACTCCCATAATCAAAAAATATATACATATATTTTTAGGAGGTACAGGGATTGAACCTGGGACTTCATAAATGCAAAGCATGTGCTCAACCACTGAGCTATATCCACTCCACCCCTAGTTTTTTACACAACAAACTAATTTCAAGATTGACTTCCCATCTTGCCAAAAGTCATCAAATGCAGATGCGTTCTCTAAGACCTGTTGCCTTCACTTGTGTTCCATTAGAGCTCTGGGTAACAGGGAGGAAGTTATATTTGTGATGAAAATACTTTTTACATCAAGGATTCGGCAAACGTTTCTACTACATGTTGCTCATGATGCTGCCAGAGGCAGGATGGAGCATCCAAGGAATCCCTTCCTCCATGAAAAGTGAGTACAGAATGTAACTGCTGCCCACAAGACAGAAGAAAAGCCTCCTTTCCAGTTCCCCAGTGGTTCATTCTTCCTGAATTAGCCTTGTTCCTCATTCTATAAATCATACAGGTTTTACATCAAAGGAAAGGAGGCCTGGGCCAAGGTTGTGAGAAGGACATCTTCCTTCCCCTAAAGCTGAGCCCCTGGTGAGCTTTGCAGCATGTGGAACAGCGCAGAAGTTCTTCCTCACTGAGGGGTGGGTGGGTCCTGGAGGGTCCTGGAGAACCCTCTTTTTGTGCATCCGGATTCAGAAAAGTCTGTACCTTTGACTGAAATTTATGGATGACAGAGTTTGTCTCACCCCTTGAGGTTTCTACATATTGCTGTGTGGTTGGTCAAGCAGATGATATGGCTCCTGAGCTGCCTGGGCCACAGGTCTGCCTCAGTGTCCCCTCAGGAGGTTCCCATTCTGCAATCAGAGCAGGCACCTCTTCTCCCACCATTGCAGGATGTAGGCTATGTCAGGCAACTCAACTTTTTCATGCTCAGGATGAGGCTGAGGATAGTCCTTTAACTGCAGTACTTCCCGGCCAGTGTGCTCATTGTGACCCTGGTATTTTCCTTGATATTGGGGTGAGGAAGGAGTCTGTGTCTCTTAGCTGTCCCTGCCCATAGTCAGTGTCAGGAGGAGGGAGTCTGAGTGCTCTCCTCCCTGCACAACCTGGGTGGGCTCAACCACCTTGGCTCCCATAGACCCCAGCTGGATGCCAAGGAACAAAGGACACATGGTATGGAGGAAGAGCAGTGAGAAATGTTTGGTTCTTGCAGTAGGAATTTGGGGGAAGGAAATGATGAGAGCTGCCTGGGAGATCGGACAGGTCGATTTGGTACTGCTGAAGAGTCAGATCTGGCCTCCCACTTGGGTTATCTCCCAAGAAATTTATGGATTCCCTTTTGCTCTGCCCTGGGTGCTGACCACTTTGGTTCAGAAAACATTTTTCAACTCTTGGTTCTGGAGTGTCTGGTCTGTCTGTTTAACCAGTTCTTCTCTGGTAGCAATATCAAGGATTTGGTTCTTCTCAAAGGCTTGGCCTGGGATACTTGTTTGAGAGCTCATGATGGATGCCCGGGGTCCTCTAGCTTCTTCTGGTAGGTAGTCTTGAATGCAGGGCTGAAAATTGCCCTCTCCCTGGTTTTGATCTTTTCCTAAGGAGCATCCAGACTCCAGCCTTCTCTATTTCATTCTGAGGTTTTTAAGCCAAAGCTGAATGTTATACTCTGAAACACCTATTTCTTTGGCAATTTATTCCTTGGTATCTCACCCAGGATAAGGGTTTTTATTAAACCATATTTGGAAGGTATCCTTTTGACTCTTGTTATAAACAAGCCTGGATCTCAGGCATTGTCTTTTTTTTTTTTTTAGTTGAAAATATTTTTAATACTTTCATGAGAGGGGAAAACAGGTAGAAATACTTTAGAATGAAACTCCAAAGCTTACCATAACATTTAGTATCTACATTCAGGCATTGTCTTTATATACTTGAAATGCTGTTCAAATCCATATGGGGAAGAGTCACCTGGACTCCACAGAGACTAGGGACCAACTGAGCAGCTCCCAAAGACACAGGACTTATCAAGGCCCAGGGTGGCACACTCATTTCTTAAATACCTGTCTAGTTAATCCCTGCACTAAGTATTTAGCACCTTTAGAAGGCAGTGGGAAGTAATCAGAGTAAGAGGAAGTTTAACATTAAGTGGTTTTAGATTCAGATTAAGAGTACCCAGGTAATTTGGCTATATCCTTAGACTTTTCGAAACATGATTTGATTTTATGCTCTCTGGTTTACATGTATATAAGCCTTTTGTTATCAATGATGTTCAGGTACTCTTGTTTCTTAAATATTTGGGCTTGGCCATATTGTTTATTACATTTTATGAGAGCCTTGCCTTACTTGTACTTTTCACGTTATCCTCAGCTCTTCCTAAAACATGTTTCTTTCTATCATTGTAGGTAAAGTTTACATGTCAACTTGACTTAGAATATGCTATCCAATTAATGTTTCATAAAACATTAATCTAGGCGTTGCTCTGAAGGTGGTTTATAGGTGTAATTAAATGATTATATAATCAGTTGATTTTAAGTGAAAGAGATTACCCTTGATAACCAGGGTGGGCCTGATTCAATCAGTAAAAAGCCTTAAGAGCAAAGTTG
Organism: Cabassous unicinctus; assembly: GCA_029593785.1. Taxonomy (NCBI): domain Eukaryota; kingdom Metazoa; phylum Chordata; class Mammalia; order Cingulata; family Chlamyphoridae; genus Cabassous; species Cabassous unicinctus. The sequence continues at coordinate 7,155 of JAQZBX010000040.1, forward strand.
AGGTTGTAATCCTGTAGCTGCTGTTGTCATAACTACTGACTATAAGATTTTAATTGTAAATGTAATTTTATTTTACTTCCAGCCGTTACTTGTTATCTTAGGTTTTATAACAGCACTATAACTGGTAGCAATCTATTTGTGCTAGCCAGCTTTTTTTTCCTGTCTGTTTATTTAGTTTAGTCTTTGTGCTTACTATTTTAATTAAATTAACTGCAGTAAACTGTTAACTAAATCTCTTCAGAGAATTTCTTAGTCTTAGGTTAATTCTGTAAACTGTTACCTAATGCTTAGCCCAATTCTTATCAGTCTTCAGGCCCAGGTTTATACACTTCCAATTAACCCTAACCAATCAATCAATATCTGCCAGTGTCATGATCTCCATCTAATCCCATAAATACCCTAAACTCTTGTCTCAGGGAGACAGATCTGAGGCCTCTTTATCTCCTCTTTCCCTACACAGTGCTCTACAATAAAACCTCTCTTTGAAACCCTGGTGTCATAGTTTGGCTTCATGGGCATTGGGCAACAGATCCCGTTCTGCAACAAGTTTTCCCTGAAGAAAAAGAAAACACACCTGTGGACAGGAGCTGCTTCTTGTGCCTGAAAGTTTCAGCCTGTCCTTTCAGAGGGACTGCCCTACACATTTAATTCTTGCCTAGACAGCCCCAAAATTACCAAGGGAAAATCGGGTTGCTACTATCCAATTAAGGTATGGAAGAGTATGTCTGGAATACAAGAAATCTCTTGCAGTGTCTCTTGGTATTCTCGTGTCCTGTGGTGAGTGTCAGTGGAAAACTAGAACTTTTTCGGCAGCATGTTAGCAATTGTAGAGTGCACATGCAGATAACCAGATAATCTCCATGGGCCCTCTTCTTGTGGGTATACTTCAAGAAACTTGTGTTGGCCTCCCTGAGTCTCGAGGAAATGATGAGCACGTTTGTGGCTCGCATTTCAGCCACTGTTGTGATGGGCTTACATGGGCACAAAGTGAATGATGATCTAGAATCCAGATGGAGCTCTTGTTGGTTGATGAAGGATCTGTGAAATTCTTATACAATTCCTTTTGAGCACATCTTCCTATTTGAGCCAGGAAATAACACACCAAGTAGTTTAATTTTTTATTCACCTGGAAACTCAGCACACAGCCATTAGTGAGCTGGAATCTGGTTTGTCAGTGATCACACAGCTAATATCTAGTATGAGAGGCCTTTAAAGGAGTCCCTGAGGTGACGAGGGAAGATCTGCAGCCCTGCACCAGGCTCCCCCTCTGCAGCTGGCCAGCCACCTGACAATATCATGCCCTCTCTGGCCTGAGTCCTCAGCTGGGGCTGGTTGTGAAGCCACATGCTGGAATCAGTAGGCCCAAGTAGAACCCTCAGCTCATGTAAGCCCTTTCTTTGGAGCTGGGCACTAATTCCAGAGACTTGGGGCCAAGAACAAAGCTCGCAGCCTTCAGGCCTGGTACTGATCCTGATTCCTAGGGCCAAGAGCCACATCCCAACTTCCCCTGCCAGGAAAGGAACCCCAACTCTCCACCAGAACAATTCCAGATTTTTCCATCATGTGCCTGAAGTCTGACCTATGACGCTAACGGCTGAGTCCCCAGTTCTTCGCAAGAACGAAACCCCCATTTTGGCCCCACAGTTTCCTTTCTCACTTGGACCAGTGATCAACCTGAGGTGCCACACCCCACCCCCCACAATCAGGACCAGAAGTTCCAGATGACATCTTTTCTGCAACCTCATGAGAGCCTCTGAGCCAGAACTGTCCAGCTAAATCACTCCCCGTTCCTGACCCCACAGAAACCATGAGATAATAAATGTTTTTTTGGTTTGTTTTAAGGCACTACATTTTGCGGTAATTTGTTACACAGAAATACATAACTGCTACAAGAGGAAAGGGAGTGTGGAATGACACTGGAGAAGGAGGCATGGGACAAATCGTGAAGGGACTTGAATATCTGTTAAGGTGGAGAAGCTTTAAGAACAACAGCAATCAGTAAACAGCTTTAAGCAGCTGAGTGATGTCATCAGGCTTCTGCTCCTGTAGGCTCCTTGAGTTTCTCTCTTACATGGTGCTGAACACAGTGATTTGCATGACGAATGTAAATTTTAGTTGGAAGATAGCAGATTTTAGACACTATAGTATCTCTTGGTGGCAGCAAGAAAGTAGGATCTCTGATTCCCAATCTAAGTGAAATTGTTGGAATACAGCTTCAGCATACTCAGATTTCCCACTAACCCATAGTTATGGATGAGTGAAGGGAGATGCTTGCTGTCAGAGCAAGTTTAATGCAGCCTCTTTACAATGTGGGTGTGTGTGGGGGGGGACAGGAAGAACATCTGCCTAACAGAACCATCATAATATAACATCTTTTTCCAAATATATTTATATTTTTAGTGTGGGAGGTGGAGTAATAATTTGACCCTTAAATGTCAAAATATGTGAAATAAAACTGTAGAATCATATGGCCTTAGAGTAATAAAGAGACTGTAAAAGTAATTTAGTTCAACTTCTAATTCAATGCTGGATTCATGTATATATTAGCTAAGAAAAGCATCCAAATTTATTGAGTATTAACTCTGTTAAACTCTAAGACCCTACAACATGATCTATTTATTTGTGAAACACACATGTGAGCTAGGTATTATTTTTACTTTTTAAGTAATAAATAAACCAAGATTTAGAAAGCTTGGGTGCTTCAGCGGTTCTGCGGTGGACCCCAGGATTTTCAATTTTCACACGTTCCCAGGTGATGCTTAACAGGTCTTATGTAAGTAATCCATAATCTCAAGGTGAGGTTGTGGCAGATCTAAAACCTCTTCTGACTCCAAGGCGCAAGCCTTTTAACACACTAAAACCCCCATCCTCACCCCATCTGAGTGGTGGTTATCCAGACCCTACTTGAATGCTTTCATTTACTTGGAGTCCTCTATTTCACAAGGTAGCTCCTCTTTCCAATTCTGAATAGCTGTACAGTGAAAATTTCCTTTTTGTACTGAGTCATATTCTGTCCCCATGGAACTTCAGTGGGTCAATTGTGAGCCATGACTAATGAAGCACTTTCTTTATCATCTAATTATTGTTCCTTCTAAGAGCTCCGTTTGTCAAAGAACCATATAGGGGATAGGGAAATATTTGGATACTAATGCACCTCTTGAACTCATAAAATGAATAAATGAATGATTATATAAATTATGGCAGAGAGAAGGCTCATAGTCTGGAAGGAATCCAGGCATTTAATAACCTAAGCCAGAACTAAAGCAACAATGGAAATATGGAAAATGGACCCCATTGTAATTAGGGCCAACTTTCCCATTTCACACTACTTCCGATTGCCAATAGGAATATGACCTTGAATGTATTGATAAACAAAATATATTGTGAGTTGTGTTAACCGGATTCCTTCATAATAATTGGCCTTATTGAGCTACTGAATCTTGTTCCCATTAATATAGAATAAGGCATAAATAGTTGCTCATGAGAGAAGAAATTAGGGCTCTGGTGGACTGAGTTAGGAGCTATGAGTGGTGAGACAAGACCAGCTTTCCTATAATCTGGTTGTATGCTCTTGAATGCTAAGCCAAATTATGTAATTGTGCCAGGGAGGGGTAAGGAGCAGAATAGTATATAGAAAAGACAGGCTGGGAGTCAGCAAATACGTGTTCTAATGCTGCCTCTGCAGCTGTAGCCTTTGTTTCTTCATCTAACCACTTGGGAAAAAAAGTGGTGAAGGGGAGGAGGGCATCAGACCAAATTGTCTCCTATTTTTCTTCAAGCTCTGAAATTCTAGGGTTTAATCTCATAGGGTGCAAGCAAAGGCACAGATTCCAAAGAACGAGGACTGAGCATCTTACAACCAAGAACAAAGCTGTCAATTACTTTTCTTCACTTTCTAGCAAGAGCAGCAGGAAAAAAATCAGGGGTGTTAGAAGAAGGAACAGCGATGTTGACAGGGGATTCTAATGTTACTCACTTTTCCAGGGCAGGATTTATTTCTCTCAAAGGCCAGCCTATATAAAAGATGCGCAGACAGATGGTGGCAATTCTTGCCATCTTGCCACTCAGTTCAGAATGTACTGAATTAATAGACACTTGGAAACTTCTCCCAGTTCCATATTCCCGACTCACAAATAGGAATCACGAGCTCTTTGACATCCTGCTGATATTATATTGTTTCTTGATGTTCTTTGGGTAAATTTCTTTAAGTGTCTCTGTCCTCTGCTGAAATGATATCTTATAATTTTTTCCGTCAATAATCCTTAGTGACTTGTAGAAGATGGACCCTAAAATGCTTCCTTCTACCATAGGGAGACCAAGTTTCCATTTAGATGATAAACCACAAAAATTTTAGAAGCTATGGGCCAACTTTTATGGAGGTTTCTTGTTAATATTACTCATGATATATTTTCCCCCTATTACTCCAAAACCATATCCCTTTCAATGACTGGAAAGAGTGTGTATTGTCTGAGTTCAGTGTCTGTAGAGAGACAGAGGTTTGGGGGAAATGAGGCTTCTTGGGTGTGGATTCAGCACCAGGAAAGTTCTCTGATTATAGAATTACAGAGTCAGTAATGTAATAGAGCCACTCATTTTAATATTAGACTTTAAGGAGTAAAAGGCAAAGAGAAAGGAAGTACTTGTGTTTATGGAACATCCTCTCTGTGCCAGGCACATGCTAGGCTAGTTCCTTTACCCCTGTCACCTCATTTAGGTCTGAGGGAGCTATTTTTAAGACTGCTTTCCAAATGAGGATATCAGATGAGACAAAGAGTTTAAGTATCTTGTCCAAATTCACATAGACAGCAAGTAGAAGAGAATCGGTGCCTTAAACAGGTCTTTTGAGATCTAGAATCTCACTTCTTTTCAATATTCCTGGCTCTGCCGCTAATTTGCTAAGCAAGCTCAGGGGCGATACTTAACCTCAGGGAGCCTCTCCTTTTTCATCTATAAAAAGAGTAACTATAGGATGTTTTTGTGTGAACAGAGTCGTAAGCAACAAATATGCGTATAAAACTCAACTATTAAAATTATCAACATCATCATTATTGCAGTATGCTGTCTCTTTAAAAAATAAACAAATAAATGAATAAACACATAAATAAATAAAATCTTAGAGTAGTGCTAAGGCAGAGGGGGGATAGAGAGAAGTGCCATGCCATCTGCTCTCAGCACTGTATGCTGACATGCTTTTTGATTCTGTTGTCATTAAGGTGACACCTCTGTCCTCCACCATGTGCTTCCCCAACCTCCAAGGTCAGAGTGAACATGGACCACATTCACAAAAACCTCCCTCCCTTTCCCTCAGATGGCGCTCTCCTCTGCACTTACTCTGGCTTCTTATCCATTTGTACAAAGCTCCTTGCCCTCTCATCTCTGAATGAATCCTTATCTTGAGGGAAGTAGGCTATAGGAGCAGGCAGGGGGTCGTCAGGAGGTTGAATGAACTGACTATATCTGTGTGGATGAGGAGAATTCCTGTTCAGAGAGAATATGGAGGAGTGGGTCAGATGTGCTAGAGTTAGCCAGAATTGCTCCAATTTAGTTTCCCGAATGGACAGTGTTGAATATAATCATGAATTACCAAAAGCTAAACCAGATAGGGTAAGAGAATTCTTAGAAGTCATCTAGTGTCCTGGGTCCGTTTTACAAATTAGGAAAGTAAGGCACAGGGAAAAGGACTTAGACCACCTAGACAGTGGAGGCAAAGACTGGTCTCCTGGCTGTCTGGGTCTCCTTCTGGTATACTCTGGGTGCCTCAGCCCCTATTTCATCTTCTGCTTAGAGACACATCTTTTTTTTTTTTGGTGGAGGAGGTTTAAACTTTATTTTGTACATTTAATAATTGAAAATATAAACAATTAAAGACTAAAAAGTAAACACAGATGAAGAAATACATACATTTCTCAATTAAATATACTGTATACATATAATTTTTAAAAATAAAACAATATGTTACACAATATATTTGGTTCATAGTAACGCAATCATGTAGTATTTGTCCTTTTGTGTCTGGCTTACTTTGCTCAACATAATGTCCTCCAGAGAGATACATCTTAATGACCTCAAGGATTTTGATTTCTCATTTTTGTCTCTGTCCTCTTTACCCCTAGCATCCTTATTTGGTTAGCTCCGAAAGATGCTTGTCAATCTTATCTTCTTTATCCACTTCAAGGCTTCTAACTTTCCCAATAACAGGTTACTCTCTTTTCTCAATTCTGAATTTCAACCCTGGAACATGCTCCAATAAGAACTCAAAGGAGGGAAATCAACTGAAAGCAAAAATGTTGCAGAGTTATAAAATTAATAACAGTGTCTATGCACGTAAATGTGCATGTGTGCATTTTCCACAATAACACACTTCACACTGGTCAAGAGAGTCCACTTTCCTTGTCTCAGACTTTAAGCTCTTAATTAAGGAGAAGAGGGTTTACTTAGGTTACCTCTACGTTTTCCTCTTACCCTGGAAGTCCAGGGTGCTTTTGACTTGATGGCTGTATTTGTGAGTTCTCTCTTTCCTAACCACCACTGAGTTGTCAGATGTACAAACCAAGTTGGCCACCAAAATGATCTATAACCACGTGGTAGCAGTGCGTGTTGGAGAGTCCCCAAATTTGCAGAGTTGCAAGAAATCATTCTTTTTTAAGTTTTGTAGCCCAATGATCAAATGCCTTGGAGAAATAAAAAATAAAGCTAGTGAATTGATATTGTATTCCATTTGGAAATCTTTGTATTTTTATTGGTGTTGTCCCCCACCCCACCCCTTTTCTGGAGATCAAAAGCTCCTTTTTTTGGACTACGAGAAAAAAAACAGGTTTTAGAAATCGGCACACTTTGCCCACCCTCCCTCAGAAAAGGCAGCAGCTTCAGCTTCTTGGATCTTAGCAACTGCATTCCCCCTTTGTCCATGAGGTGGTCCACGGGAGGACCCAGGCCCATTGTCTGAAGTGCCAACCTTTGTTGGAGTCTTGAGAAAGGGCTGCTAAGGCAGATGCGAGGCTGGCTTTTAAGTTTTCCCGCCTCGAAAACTCTATTGAAGCGTTTTGTGTGGTTCCTTGTGGGGGTCAGGCTTCTGATCTGACCCCTGGCATCCCCTGGTAATTAGAGCCTGCAGAACTGCACCTCCTCCCTGTCTAATTGGCTCTCTCAATGAACCTTTCAGAGAGGAAATTTGTCTATGACTCACTTGCCCTCGGCAGCAAACTTCAGGCCTCAACACGTTCATCTCTGTTTATGTGATGGGATGGAGACTTAGGAAGTGATTAGACCTGGGATCAAACAAGCCCCTGATTGCCCCATTAGGAGGGGGCCCGTTAACCTTTTGAGAGCTGTCTACCACCATGCTGGGAAATTGATTGCATTTGAAGATACTTTCTCAGGCTTGGTGATGCTAATGTATTTATAAATTATTCCCAAGAAAGTATAGTAGCCTCCTGGCTCTAGGTGGAAACTATGGTATAATATAGCAATGTTGACCTCGTAGAAGTTAAAGTGGAAAATAATTTTCTTAATAAATCATGCTACAATATGCTGAGGGAATTGGAGTAGAGGGAAGCAGTAAGGCTTCTGTTTGGCTGTCATTATGGACACCAACTCTATGGAGCTTTGTGCAGTTTAATTAAAGGAAGCAAGTGTGAAGGCTCCTGAATGGCCCAAGACACAAGACCTCCTTGGACACAATCCTTGTAGACTGCCCTCAAGCCAGGCTTCTCCATCTGGAAATGGCCACCTTACATTTCCTGCTGGAAATGCAGCAGGCTCCAGTGCAGACAAATTAGGTCCTGGTTTTGTAGGTCACCTCTTGTTTTTCATGAGTGATTTACCTCCTATTTTCCTGGCTGGCACTCAGATCTTTCATTGAATCTTCCTTGACAAGTTGTGACTTTTAGGAGTCCTTAAGTGGTGACTTATGCTAGTAAGGAATGCTGAATGTTAAAAATATTAAGACAAACAACAGGCTATTAATGCTGCCAGTTACTTCAAGGATGGTGGAGAAGGAAGGAGTGAGGGGGTGGGAGTAGAGTATTAGTTTTTCCTTATACTGTGTTGAGTGTGTATCTCTTATGGTGATGTAATGTTTTTAATTTTGAAAATGTAAAAAAAAAATAAAAATAAAATGTATTTCTCTTAAATAGTTTTCATAAAGAGAGCAACTAAGTTGGGTTTAATTTATCTTGCCTTTTTTGACTCAATGCATCTTAGATCTCAAAGATTAACAGGCATGAGCTTGTGATAATAATAAAATCTCATATTTTTATAGTCCAGATTTGCTTTCCTAGCAGACCTAAGAGCTCATGTAAGTCAACCAGCGTATTTGTCAGTTGAATCTCAGCTCCACCAATTACTAGCTGGATAATTTGGGGCAAGTTATCTATTCAATCTCATCAAAGATGCAAGTTGTTCATTTACTAAATGAAGATAATATAAATATCTCAGAGTTTGCCATGTGGATTAAAAAAGACAACATTAGTACAGTGTCCAGCATAGCACTGGGCACCAAGTGGTGGCTTTGTAAATGGAGTTAATGTTCACATTACCATTATAGTTAAGAAAGCTGTAGTCCAGCGGAATTAAATCAAAATCACCCAAGGGGAAAGGGAGTCTACAATCCAGGTCCCCTGACCCTAAGCTTAGTGGCCTCTCAGGATTCCAGGTGGGACCTTTCTACCTGTTGTGTCTGTTGATCCTCACAGCCATCTTGGGGGTTAAACAGAGCATGCTTGTTTCAATATCTCCATTTCATACCAGAAGAAATAGAAGAAAATTTCTAACACTGGCTGGGCTGGTCCAGAGCTCTCTCCACAGCCTAACCAGTGCTATGTTTTCTCAGGAACCCTACTGCTTTTGCAAATTTGGGGGGGGGGAATGACATTTTTAGGGTGCCACGGTTGATTTACTCATGTGGACAGGATGTGTTCTTGTGATTTTTCACTGTGGAACTTTAAGAAATAGAAATCCACTGGTGGAAATGGTTTATTTTCCTTTCTTAAATTGCAAGCTCCTTAAGGGCATCCTTTTCCAGAGCCTATTACTTGCCCTGGCCCTTGTTGGGCAATACTAACAGTTTATAGGGTAGAAAAAATAAAGAATTTAGTAAAGCCATGAATATAGTGTAGATAATTTTCCCAACTAGAGTTTAAATGTTAATGATTGAGAGAGAATCTTATTCATTCTTTCATCCCTAGCAACATATGCTGTGCCTGGGGGCATAATAGTGACTCAGTTAATGCTTGATGAATGAATTCTACATATATTTGAAAATTCTAAGGGAATCCAAGGAAGCACCAGTTCATTTGCTGACTGCAAGGCATATCGTTGGGTAATTGCCCAGAGAAATATAGGACCAAATTTTCAATCTTTTAGACCAAAGGAAAAGCAGAGGAAGGTGGGATGGGAGTAGGGAGACAGAAGAGGAGCAGCAGGGGGTTGGGGGAAGGAGGTGCAAAAAGAAAAAAAGAAGGGAGAGAAGAAGAAGAAGAAAGAAGAAAGATTTGTGTCCCTAAATCCCGTTTTTAGAACATGAAAAGTACACAGGAAGAGCTGTAATGTAAATGAGCTTTCCCTTGGCATGTGAAAGAAACAAGACAAAGGGTCAAGACTTTCTGAATTAGCAATAGAGGTGTTTGTAACAAGCTCAATGGAGTGTGTGACAAAGACTTCTATTTTCAGGCCCTACTATGAATTCACGAAGATTTTACACAGATGCACATCAGCTTCCTGCTGTTTTCTCTCTCTTCACACACACACGTTATCTTCATATGTATATACTTCATATATATATATATATATATACATATATATATATATATTTTTTTTTTAGGAGCTACTGGGGATTGAACGCAGGACCTCGTACATGGGAAGTAGGTGCTCAAACCACTGAGCCACACCTATTCCCTGTATATACTTTAGAGGCAGTAGTATATGCTGGAAACTTTTCTTAAGGTTCACATTAAGGTGCACAGTTCAAAGAAAAGCTCTGACTTGGAACCCGTGATTGTGTTTCTCCCGTTCACTTAGCCGGGACCATGAAATCGCAGGCTTATAAAAGGAGAGTGCTGTGTTTGCTGGCCTGGAATAGGGAGACCAGTTTTCCAGTTTTTGGCCTTCCGGCATAGGTGGCTTGTGCCCCTATGCCATCTTTTTCTCTTACAGCTTCAGTTTTGCCCTTGTGAAAGGAAGAATTTATTTAAGGTTTCTTCAGTTTTGAAATCTTCTGTTCTCTCTTTCCATGGCTAATTAAGCCTGTGAACTGGAAGGAAGGTGTCCCATTAGTTGGAAGCTACTGTTTTTTTTGAGTGCCCATGGTCAGGGTCCTTGCTAACAGCTTTGCTAGTGAGATCTCTTTTAATTCTCACTGCAATCCTGCGAGAGGGCATTGCTCTCCTATTTTACAGATGAGGACCAGAAGCTCAGAGAAATGAAATTTCAACTATGATCTTTTATTGCAGGTCTTGGGATGGCCCTTCTTAGGAGAATGCCTTCATAAGATCCTCACAGGCAGCAACTCTACAGATACCAGTTTTTCCTTTCAAGTTCTCAACTTTATGGAGCACCCAGCTACATAAATAATAGTAATGTAAAGTGATGCCAAGTGAAACATTTGTTGGTTTCCTTCAAGAAACTGTGAAGTGGGAAGTCCATAGCCTGGGAAGTGGAAGACATGGATTTTGCTCTTTTGTTCCATTAGCTCACTCTGTATCATTGGGAAAGGCAGTTTCCTTTTCTTAGATTCAGTTATGCGGGTTGGGATTGGGGAGTAGGGGAGATATAGCATTTGTGGGAGGCATTATATTATATTAGATAAGAGTGTACAAGGACTCTGGGGCTGAGTTAAAATTCTAACCCTCTCCTTTTTAGGTATGAGCCCTTTTGCTAGTTCCTTAACCTTACTAAACCTCAATTACTCTACCTGTAAAATGGAAATAATATGAATTCCTTCTGTGCAGGATTTTTGTGAGTATTGCATGAATTAATGTATGTGAAGTGGTTAGCATAGGGCCTAATATTGGGTGAAGTGCAAATTAACTATTATTTGTATCTTCTTGGCAAAAGTACTTGTGACAAAGGGATTTAGATCAGATGATTTCTAAGAACCCTCAGCCCCCTTATCACCTAGGAATGGAATCAATGCACAGATTTTGCATTCTGAGCTATGATCTAGTCATAAATTGGAAAAAGGCATTTTAGAAGGAGGGTACCATGTGTAGAAGTATGGAAGCAAGAGAGCAAGATATGCTTGGAAAGTAAAAATAGTTCCACATGTTGTATGTATGCACTGGGTATGTGTGTATGGAGTGAACAATGGTGATGTATGTATTTCTACAGAGGAGGCATTCAGCTAATGTGTTCTTCCTAGGTACAATCCCTAAAGATTTGCCTGAACCAAGTTTTATTTAGGATGTGTGTTTATTTGGGGATGATTTGAGAAGTTGGGCCTGAATGAGGTTATGAGGTGTCCTGGGGGCTCTCCCCAAGCCACTTTTTGGCACTGCCACTGGTGGGATTCAGAGGGAAAGAAGAGACTGTGAAGAGGCTCCTGTGGTTATCCGTGGAGAGATGCTGTGACCTGGAGTACGCAATGGTCATGGGACCCTGGAGAGGCGTCTCTGAGCTGCTGTGAGGTAGCTACGCCCCAGGTTGGAAGGGCAGCCTGTCTCCAGCCTTGCCCCAATCTGGCCTTCATCCCTGAGTTCAGAAACCTGATGGCGGAGACATTTGCCAACCCTGGGGCTGCTGTGTGGAGCGAGGGCCCAGCACAGCATGAAGGACCATATGCCCAGCTCCCTGGCCACTGGAGAGCACTGCTTGCAGAGGGAGAACAGGCATGCCAGGTAGGAGCTTCTCAAACGCTCTCCCTTCTCTACCCCTCGATTTCAAGAATGCATAGAGAACCACTGTGGTTTGGATATGAGACATGGAGCTCAGCAGCCAAAATGAAGTCAGGCTGTCCGTCTGTTCTAAATTTAACTCCTTAACCACGTTTGGGCACAGTACCTTGTCTGAGGTTGTTTTCTACCCAAAATGTATAATGTCTGGGCGTGCCAGGGAAAGATGCGGGCAATGACGGCAAAGGGCCTAGGAGAAGAAAATATGAGCAGACCCTACAGCCAATCTGATTAGCGCATAAACTCCTTACTGGGCCCTCCACCCCAAAAACCTCATTTCATCAACAATGACTACAGACAAGCTGCCTTCTTTAAACAGAATTTAACAAAATTACCATTTCAGAGTCTCTATGCGTAAGTGTGATTCAGTACTCCTTTCCTTAGCTTCCTTTAGGGACATAAAACTTGGAAAATATTAATAGTTGTTCTTTTGGGCAGTCACCATGCACGAGGCACTGTGCTTAACCACTCTCTATTTGTTATCTCATTTAATCCTCATGACAACCCTATAAAATATGGACTATCATAGATTCCTTCTGAAGATGTGAAAATTGAATTGTAGGGAGATTAAGTACCTTGCCCAAGGACTCACAGCTACTAAGTAAAGGAATCTGGACTTGAATCCAATATCATCTCAAATGTGAATTGTACTGCAAGATTCCTAGGTACTAGAAAGTACCTCTGTGGACCACCTGAGCCAGGCTGCTACCCTTGGAGAGGTAAAATATTATCATCCCATTACAGAGAAGAGGAGGAGGGTCAGAGAAGATGAGTGATGTAACCAAAATCATACTGGAAGCGACCATAAGAGCAGGTTTTGGAACCAGGATGCCTGTATCCAAGAAAGGATTCAGAACAGCCAGTTTGCTATCAGATATTTAAAAAACAAACAAACAAAAACACTTTTATTTTGAAATATTTTTGTAATTACTGAAAACCTGCAAAAATACAAGAGAAAGTTTCCATATATCCTTTACTCACCCTTCCCAAATGTTGCCATCTTGCATAACCATAGTTCAATGATCAGAACAAGGAAATCAACTAGGTAAAATAATACCATTAACTAAACTAAAGACCTTATTGAAATTTCACAGATTTTCCTACTAATCTGTTTCTGTTCCAGAATCCCATGTTACTTTTAGTTGTTATTTCTAGAATGGTTCCTCGGTTTTTCTTTGTCTTTAATGGCCTTGACTCCTCTCTGAAGGGCATTGGTCAATCGTTTTGCCAAATGTCCCTCAGGGTATGTTTGTCAAGGGTTGTCACATGATTGGACTGAGGTTATGCATTTTTGGCAAGAATCCCACAGAAATTATGTAGCTTCCTTAGCACATCACATCGCTGTGTTTGTGATGTCTATGTGTATCCTTACGGGTGACGTTCTGCTGGATCACTTGGGTAAGGCGGCTTCTTCTGGGTTTCTCCACTATAAAGCTGCTTTATTTCCCTCTGTAGGTAACAAAAATCTTGGGGGAGATACTTTAGGGCTATACACATCCTCTTTCTCTTCAAGCTTTCACTCGCTGATTTTAGCATCCACCAGTGAATCTTGTCTGCAACAATTATCCCGGTGCTGGTGGCTTCCTGCTGACTTTTGTTTTCCATCTTTCCTTTTACTATGCTAATGTGGATTCTTTTTTTTTTTTATTAAGTTTTTTTTTTATTTTAAAAGAAGCTTTAGATTACATAAATGTTACATAAAAAATATAGCAGATTCCCATATGCCCCCCTCCCTCCCCCTCCCACACTTTCCTGCATCAACAACACCCCTCATTAGTGCGGTATGTTTGTTACAGTTGGTGAACACATATTGAAGCACTGCCACTAACCATGGGTGAGTTTACACAGACTCACCGAGCTAGAGTCTGGAAGACAGGTTTACAGGAGACAGAAAGGGAGTAGAGGATGGTGAGCCGATGCCCAAATGGACAAAATCTACGACAAGGTGGAAGGGTGTAGTTGTGCAGTAGATGAGCGTGACAGTGGTGCAGTGAAGTGATTGGGTTCGTTGGTGCTGGTCTGTGATGGGGATTAGGGTGGGAAAATTGGGTTGGACTATCCATAGAAATGCGGGGAGGAGGGGAAAGGAGCAGGTGAACTCTGAGGATTTGCAGGTCTGTGGTTAAAACTGCAATGTTGGGAATGTTCTTTTGGCAAATATGGCAGGGGAGGGTTACTGGTATAGGGTGTTGGATGTCTGTATGGGGGTATGTGGGACAGGGCGCATCTGGGTCAAGCTTCTATGGAATATGTAAATGTTCATCTTGTCATAGTGTGTTATATCAGTAGGTGGAGACCCACACAATAAACAAGAAAATATCAAACTCCTATCCTGGGGAGTTCTGCTATGTTCTCAATTAGAGGGTAAAGAATCCCTCAAGAACATAGGCAGTACCCGGTAAAAGAAAACAGACCAATATGTCAAACCCTCAATATTATTGCGAGTAACTATGACTCTTATTTTTCAAAAATTGAAACTTAATGGTTACCATAGGTTCTGAGGGGAGGGGGAGAGAAGAATAGAATAGGTGGAATGTACGGCATATTTTAGGGCATTAGAATTGTTCAGCATGATCTTGCAATAATGTACACAGGTCACTTCAAATTTTGTCAAAATCTATAAAAGTGTACGATACAAAATGTAAACCATAATGTAAACCATTGACCATGGTCAGTTGCAATGCTTCAATATTTGTACATCGATTGTAACAAATGTACCATCCACATGTAAAATGTTATTAATAGGGGAGAGGGGAAAAGGGAGAGGGTGTTGGGTATATGCAAATCCCTTATATTCTCTATGTGATGTTTCTGTATCCTAAAGCTTCTTTGAAGATAAAATGAAAAAAATAAGATACTGGAGGAATATATGGAAGAAAATGTCACTGTACATACAAGACAACAGATCTTACAGTGAAGAAAGACATAATGTCTAATTGTTTTTTATTATTTCAAATTAAAAAAAATTTTGTATTATATTGGTTATTTTAAAAATTATTTCATTTTCTTATTAATTTTATTTGGTTATTTTCTCAACTTCATTTTTGGAGAGGTTTTGGATCACAGAAGGGTCACAACAGCGGCAGGGGAGGATCACTGATGCAGGGTGTCAGTGATGGGGGGATGCATGGGAGGGGGGTTACCTGGGCATGCCTCTAAGGCATATGGATTTGTTCATGTGTTCATGGGGTATTGTGTCAGTGGATGGAAATCCACGCAATAATCAAAAGAATATTGAATTCCCATCTTAGGGAGTTCTGCTACATTCTCTAAAACGACAGCAAGAATCCCCTGAGTGCAAGGGTAGTGCCTAGAGAAGGAAGACAGACCATTACACCAGGCCCTTGATATTGATGATTGTAATTATGAACCTTTTCTTGTGAAATTGAAATTTAGCCTAGTATTATTTACTGCCTAAGAGTTACCTCTTTAAATCCTCCTTGTTGCTCAAATGTGGACCCTCTTTAAGCCAAACTCAGCATATAAACATACTACCTTTCCCCCAGCATGGAACTTGACTCCTGGGGATGAACCTCCCAGGCACCAAGGGATTATTACCAAATGCCAATTAGCAATGCATCTGGAAAAAGACCTTGACAAAAGGGAGAAATGGTAAATACAAATGAGTTTTAATGGCTAAGAGATTTCAAAGTGAGTCGTGAGGTCATTCCAGAGGTTATGCTTATGCAAGTCTCAGGAGGATCTCATTGATTGACACAGTGAAGAATGCCTTAAATAGTTGGGCTCCTGAGGGCTCTAGAGACATCCAGAAACTATAAGCAGGGCAGACAGTTCAGGAATTTGGCACTCTGTCAGTGGACCTTGCTTTGGAATTTATGCTCCCCAGTGTAACAGAGTTAGACTCATTTATAGTTTCCCTACATATGACTCTACTGCCCCTTTTTATTTGAACTTTTAATTAGCACCATACTTGATAAATATATGTCCCAGAGACTTAAATCTTTGGTCCATCCATGTGCTAATTGAGCCCTGAATTTCACCAGAGTTGCGACACCTACTCTTCATTTCATTGGACTCACTCAGGACAACTAACAAGTAGATAATGATGGACAACTCCCATCCCAAGGAACAGAGAGTGTCTGCAACTTCAAGCAAGATAGTTTCATCTATCTGCCTCATGGGATCTAAGTTCCCTCTCAATTAGAATAAGGGTGGGCATCACCATCCCCAAATCCTCAAGATTGGAGAATGAACAATGGACTAAAGTAGATTTATTATTATTCTACTATAGACTTATTATTATACTAGCAATGACTGAACTCTTATCATTGATATAAAGGCAGTGGCCACCAGAGGTTCTGAGGGATGGGAGAGGGGAGAATAAGTGTAATATGGGGGCATTTCTGGGACATTGGAATTGTCTTGCATGACATTGCAGTGACGGATACAGGCCAATGTATATTTTGTAATAACCTACAAAATTGTACAGGACAGAGTGTAAATTCTATTTTAAGAAAGGACTGTCCCTCCTATCTATCTATTTCATCAATTATTTTTGTATCCTTATGAGACCATGAGTATTTGTTTTATTTTATAGATGATAATCCAACATTATGATATCACTAGTTTGTTGCTCAAATTGTTCAGCTTTGGCCTTTAGGACCTTCTGCAAGTTTGTTTTCAAGAAAGTTACAGTTTCCCCCTACCAATCCCTTTTTCATGCTGCAGATGAATTAATGTCCTGAAAATGCAAAGATCATATCATTCTCTTTTATGGCCCCTGCTTTCTCTCAAGAGAGAAGAAACTGAGACATGGAGAAATTAAGCAATTTGTCCAAGATCACTTAATTGGTAAGTGCTGAGAAAATGGAAACATTGGATATATATAATGAATTTGGATGTCTGCTAATATGACTCTTTTATTAGATAAGTGGAAAGAAAACTGGAGATAAGAGAGGCAGGAAATGGCCTAAATCATGTTCTGACTTTTAACCTAAGACTATTTTCACTGTGCTATACAGACCCATTTCCCCCTCAGTACTTTTGTTTTAATCTGTAGATTTTTCCTATAATGCATTTCTGGCATCTCATACATACACACATTGGACCAAATAATAGAACAAAAGAAAATAAAAATAATAAAAATGAAACATTTCCCCCAAGGATCAGGAAGAACACAAGGATGCCTTCTTTCACCAGTGCTACATAATATTTTACTAAAACTCCTAGCTCAAGCAGTAAGACAAGAAAAAGAAAGAAAAGGTATCCAAATTTGAAAGAAAGTAGTAAAATCATCTCTCTTTGCAGACAACATGAGCTCATGTATAGGAAATCAAGGGGAATCCACATGAAAACTACTAGAGCTATTAGACAAATTCAGCAGATTAACAGGGTATAAGATGAATACAAAAAATTAATTGTATTTCTATACACTAGCAATGTACAATCCAAAGAGGAAATTGAGACAGCAATTCTATTTACAATAACATCTAAAAGAATAAAATATCTAGGAATAAATTTAAATAAGTGTGTAAAAAAGTTGTAAACAGAAAACTATAAGACATTGCTGAAAGATATTAAAGAAGACCTAAATAAATGTCAAGGCATCCCTTCTTCATGGTTTGGAAGGCGAATACTACCCAGTGTGATCTTCGTAATCAATACCAACACTATCAAAACTTTAACCTTTTTTTTTTTTTTAACAGAAATGAAAAAGCCAATCTTCAAATTCATATAGAATTTCAAGGGACCTGAAATATTTAAAAAACAATTTTGAAAGAAAAACAAATTTTGAGGGCTCACCTTCCCTGATTTCAAAATGTACTATAAAGTTACAGTAATCAAAACAATGTGGTACTGGCATAAGGATAGGCAAATAAACCTATGAAATAGAATTGAAAGTCCAGAAATAGATGCACACTTATCTATGGCCAGTTGATTTTTGACAAGACTGCCAAGTGCATGCAATGGGGAAAGAAATGTTTTTTCAGTAAATTCTATTGGGAAAACTGGGTATCCACATCCAAAAGAATGAAGTTGGCCCCCTACCTCACACCATATACAAAAATTCTTTCAAAATGGATCAAGAACATAAATATAAGAGCAAAAACAATAAAACTTTTAGAAGATAACACAGGGGCAAATCTTCATGACCAGGGATATGGCAATGGATTCTTAGATATGATACTAAAAACATGAGCAATAAAGTAAACAATAGATAAGTTTGACTTTATTGAAATTAAAAACATTTGTGCATCAAAGGATATTATCAAGAAAATGAAAAGACAACCTTCAGAATGGGAGAATATAGTTGCAAACCATGACTCTGATAAGGGTTTAATATCCAGAATATATAAAGAACTTTTACAATGCAGCAATAAAAAGACAAGCTAATTAAAAGACGGGCAAAGGAGTTGAAACATTTTTCCAAAGAAGATATACAAATGGCCAATAAGCCTCATTAGCCATTAGGGAAAGGCAAATCAAAAGCAATATGAGATATTTCTTCACACTCACAAGCTTGGCAATTATTTTTTAAAAAATGGCAGAAGATAACAAAGGTTGGAGACAATGCAGAGAAGTTGGAACTCTAGTGTTGATGGGAACATAAAATGGTGCAGCCACTGTAGAAGGCAATATGGCAGTTTCTCAAAAAATTAAATACAGATTTACAGTATGACCCAGCAATTTCACTCCTTTGTATATACCCAAAGAAAGTGGAAACAGGGTCTCAAACATATTTTTACAATAATGTTCAGAGCAGCATTATGTACAATAGCCAAAAGTTGGAAGCAATTCAAATGTCCATCAATAAATGAATGAAAAATACAAAATGTGATACATATACACAGTGGAATACTATTCAGCCATAAGAAGGAATGAAATTCTGAAACATGCTACAACATGGATGAGCCTTGAAAATATTATGCTCAGTGAAATAAAAAAGCACATAAGGACAAATGTTGTATGATGTCACTTATATAAGATATCTACAAATAGCAAACTCACAAAGACAGAAAGTAGATCAAAGGACTCATGCTACCTGACTTTAAAACATACTACAAAGCTACAATGGTCAAAACGTCATAGTATTGCCACAAGAATAGACATATTGATCAATGGAACTAAATTGAGAGTTCAGAAATAGACCTGCACATCTACAGCAAACTAATAGTCGACAAGTCTGCCAACACCCCTCAACTGGGAGAGAATACTCTCTTTAACAAATGGGGCTGGGAGAACTGGACATCTGTATATAAAAGGATGAAAGAGGATCCCTATCTCATGACCTATACAAAAATTAACTCAAGATGGGTCAAAGACATAAATATGAAAGCCAGGATCATAAAGCTCTTGGAAGATAATGTAAGGAAGCATCTATGGAACTTCATGAAAGACAGTGGTTTCATGAACTTTACACCCAAAGCATGATCAATGAAAGGAAAAAAAATAGATAAATGGGACCTCCTGAAAATTAAAAACTTTTGTGCTTCAAAGGAGTTTGTCAAGAAATTGAAAAGGCAGCTTTCTCAATGGGAGAAAATATTTGGAAACTGCATATCTGATAAGTGTCTAATATCCAGCATATATAAAGAAATCCTACCAAAAAAGACAACAACCCTTTTAAAAAATGTGCAAGAGCCTTGAACAGCCACTTTTCCAAAGAGGAGATACAGATAGCTAAAAAGCACATGAAAAGATGCTCAACATTGCTAGCTATTAGGGAAATGCAAATTAAAACTACAATGAGATATAATTTCACAACTACTAGACTAAAAAAATCCCAGTAAACTATAAGTGCTGGAGAGGATGTGGAAAAATAGAAACACTCATTTCCTGCTGGTGGGAATGTAAAATGTTGCAGCTACTCTGGAGGACAGTTTGGTGGTTTCTCAGAAAGCTAAGAATAGAATTGCCATATGATTCGGCAATCCCACTGCTAGTTATATACCTCCCAAAATTGAAAGCAAGGACATGAATAGATATACGTACACCAATTTCATAGCAGCATTATTCACAATTGCCAAAAGATAGATGCAACCCAGGTGTCCATCAATAGATGAATGGATAAACAAAATGTGGTATATACATATAATGGAATATTATTCAGCTGTAAGAAGGAATGGAGTTTTGACACATGTGACAACATGGATGAACCTTAAAGACCTTATGTTGAGTGAAATAACTCAGATGCAAAAGAACAAATATTACATGATCTCACTCATATGAACTAAGGATTGTGAGCAGACGAATGAAGGTTGAGTCTGGAGGATTGGTTGCTAGAAGATGGAGAGTAGAGATTGGTGAGCCAATACTTAATCTGTGCAGAATTTATAATTTGGTTGATTGTAACAGTTTGGGAATGGATGAAGGTGATAGGGACACAGCAATGTGAGTGTAATAAATAGTGCTGAAGTGTGAGTGTAAGCATGGTTGAAAGCGGAAGTTTTGGCACATCCATGAAGCTAGAAGGAAAGCTAGTGGATACAACAGTCGACTGTATAACTCAGTGAGTTCTGGAGTGGCCAAGGATTGTAGTTAAGATACAAATATAAGAATGTTCTTTCAGAATCTATAACACAGTTACACCACTAGTATAAGGTGTTGACAGAGGGGTGATACATATGGAAAATGTATCTAAAACATACTTAAATGGGATATGAATGTGTTCATGTTGTTATAGATATGTTTTCTCAATAGAGGTCCACAGAGCAGTGAACACAATATTAAGCTTCCATCCTGGGGTAGGCCTGCTACTTTCTCAAATAAAATGGCAAAAATCTCTGGAATATATAAACCATGCCTAAGAAGAAAACAGGCCTATATGCCAAGTTCTCAATCTTAATGTTTGTACATATGAACCTTATTCTATAAAAATGAACTTTGCCTGATTATAATTGATGTCTAAGAGCTACCTCCTGAACACCTCCTTATTACACAAATGTGACCTCTCTCTAAGCCAAACTCTACAAATAACTCACTACATTTCCCCTGATGTGGGACATGATTCCCAGGGATGAGCCTCCCTGGCACTGAGGAATTATTATCAACAGTTAATTAGTGATGCATTTGGAGAAAGACCTTGACCAAAAGGGGGAAACATTAAATAAAAAAAGAGTTTTTATGGGTAAGAGACTTCAAAAGTGAGTTGGGAAGTCATTCTGGAAGTTACACTTAGTTCTCAGACAGATTCCATTAACTGAACAGTATACAAAGCCTCAAACAAGAGTGCTTAGGAGGGCTCTTTGGACAGCTGGACAGTGGAGGCAAGGCACACAGCATCATGAAATCAACACCCCTTCAATGGGCCTTATCTGGGAATATATGAAAAATTATTTCCCCAATATAACATACTTATACTCATTTATAATTCCCCTAATCATGATTCTTCTACTCCTTTTATCCAAAACTATAAATTTCAATGTACCATTTAAGTATATTTCATAGAGACTTTAATCTTTGGACTGTTCAAATGCTGACTGAGCCCTGAATCCCAGCAGGATAGCGGACACTCCTACTCTCCAGTTCTTTGGGCTTGCCCTGGACAACCAACAAAACGATGATGATGGACAGGTCCCATGCCCCAAAACAGGAAGTGTTTGCAGCTCAGGACAGGATAATCCCTTTCACCTGCCCCCCGGGGCTGTTGGAGCAGACTTTGTCCCAGATCCCTCAGGATTGGGGAATGAACAATCGTTGTGTGTGTGTGTGTGTGTGTGTGTGTGTGGCTGTGGACCAAAGTAGATTAGCTGTTATTGTGGATGTTAACTTGTGTTGGCAGAAGAATTGTAACTATTAGATAAAGATAGGAGTTTCCAGGGGTTTCCAGGGGTTTCCAGGGGTTTGGCTGGGAGGAATGAATGGGTGGAACAGGGCCTATTTGGGGCAGTGATTCTTCTGTATAATACTACAATTACAGATTCATGACACTATGCATTTGTTAAGGCCTATGGAACTGTACAGCACAAAGTATAAACCATAATGTAAACTATAGACTTTGGTTAGTAGCAATGTTTCAATTTTGGCTCATTTGTAACAAATGTGTCACACTAATCTAAGATGTCAATAATAGAGGCATCTATGTGAATGGGTGTGGGGTGGGAATTCCCTATACTTTCAGTATTATTTTTCTGTAAAAGTAAATCTAAAACTTCTCTAAAAATAAAGTTAAGAAAGAAGGTAATGGGGGAAGCAGCTGTGGCTCAAGCAATTGAGATCCTGTTTATCATATGGAGGACCCAAGTTCGATCCCCAGGACCTCCTGGTAAAAAAAAGGAAGAAGAAAAAAGGCGTCCCAGACCTGTGCAGAGGAGGGGCACAGGCTCCCGCGTGGTGAAGCAATGCACCGAAAAGATGATGACACAATCAGATAGAAAGAAATGAAAAAAAGAAGTTAATAGATAATGGGGTATGGATGGAGGAGGAATTTTTGCTTGGTGAGCAGAGTGTTTGAAAATAAAGTTTAATTCAAAAAAAAAAAAAAAGAAAATGAATACAAAACCCTGGAAAAAGACTTAAAATGTAGTTAAAATGATTTTCCTTCCTCCTAAACCTCCCAAACTAAACTTGATAAGAAATGAATTTTTTCCCTTAACCTTGTTTACTTTTAAATAATTTCAAACATATAGGATAGCTGCAAAAACCATACAAAGAACTATACCACAAACACACACACGCACAGACACCCAGATCCACCAATTTTAACAATTTATCAGATTTGCTGTATATCTATCCATCTGTCTATCTATTTATCTATTCATCCCATCCATCTATTGATCTATGCATCCATCTATCCATACAACCAAATCAATTTATCTAGCTAACTAGCTAGCTAGCTATCTTTCTATCTTTCTATCTATTTATTGATCCACCCACCTAAATATTTAAGTATCTATCTATCTATCTATCATATATATCTATCATCCATCTATCTCTATCTATATATTTATCTATTTTCTAAACATCTGAGAAAAGGTTTTACGCATCATCCTCCTTGAACACGTAGTACTTTGTACTTTTCTTATGAACAAGGATATTCACTTATGTAAAATGAACTTGACTTCATCCCAATAATACTGCATGAATTTAATGTGCTCTCTCCGGAAGAATATAGAAGTATCACTTATTTCCCAGTATAGTTTGGCAACCAGAAGAGACGACTTCTAAGTCTGTGACTAGGGAGAAAAGGTAAAATCTTCCAATGTGATTTATACAAGTGAAGAGGCAATGAGGCAGAGAAATGAAAGACAACAGTGCCAGAGAGCAGGGACATATACAGAGAGTCTCTTTAATCCCAGTGGTGGGAAAAAAACATTTGGGCTTGTGTGACATGGATTAGTTGCATAGTTGAGAGGTGACATGGTTTATAGCTTCTGAATGATTTTCTTCCTCAAGTGAGGCATAGCAAAGTCTATGGAAGGGGAAGTAAAGCTACAACAAATGGAAATGAGTTTAGAACCGGGGGTTCTAAGAATTGGGTAGGGAATTTGGGATGGTTATGGAGCCTCTGCTGGGCAGGTTATGATATCCTGACAATACTATATCCTCCTCTTGCTCTGAATTCCAGTCATCCCCCACCTCCAGATCACTGTTAGAATATCAATAGATACAAAATGTAGCAAAAAAAAAGCACCGAACAGTCAGAAAGCTAGGACTTGGTTCCAGAACTAATAAAACATTAACAAAAGAATCCACACACTATACATATTTATTTTGAGACTTATCAAGAGTTGCAATTATTATTAAACGTTGTCAGTTGTTCTGTAGCTCTCCAACTTGTTTCTCTCTCCAAATTTAACATCTTCTTCAGGAAACTTTACTGGCCATTGCCCACCAAAACAAAGCCTCAGTCTTTTGACTGCCATTTAGATGTCAACAAGAGCCCACTATGCCCGTAACACAGGGAGAAAGAAAGGAAAGGAGAGGAGAGGGGAGGGGAGGGGAGGGGAGGGGAGGGGAAAGAAAGAGAGAAAGAGAGGGAGAGACAGAGGGAGGGAGGAAGGGAGGGAGGGAGGGTTATGGTATGCTGTCCTCAGTGAGGTTATGGAAAAGAGGGGAAGTCAGATAGTAATGAACAATTACAAATAAACTAATGTGTTCCAAGCATCATGAAAGGGAAGCACAGAGAAGTTTTCACTTGGCGGTCTAAACTGGTCCGAGTCAGGACAGCTCTTTATATGAAGTGACATTTAGACTGAGAGTTAATGGATGAGTAGATTTTAGCCAAATGAAAAGATAAAAAAGTTTTTCTAGGGGGACCAAGCAAAAAAGCAGTGAGAAAGACCAACAAATGAAAGAGAACATTAGAGGAATTTCAACTGTGTTGTAGGCAATTGGGGGGTGGGGATGGTGAACGTTGAGGCAGAACAGGTGGGTGAGGGCTACATCACGCAAAGTCTTATAGGCAAAGTAAAGGATATTAGACTCTGGCACTGTCGTGGTGTTTATGGGTCTTTGTGCATAGCAACTCCTTAACAAACGCAAAGCTAAACGTGTCATGTGAGAGAGCAGTTGACCCTGAACCAACTGAACTGTTGCACTTTGCTCATTCCTCACACAGCTTGCTCTGAAAGTATTATAGGGAAGAGGAGCTTTACCTCCCCAAGTCCTAGTTTTCTTATCTCTTAAATGAGACATTATATGAGATAGTAAATGAAAAGCATTTAGTTCCTAGTAGGTATTCAATAAAAGTTCTTAACCTATGCCTCCCTTTCAAGCTTTTTCAACTGATCCTGTCATATAAAGTGAAAAAATATATGAAATTGTAAGGCAAGGTATTCACACCAAAATGCTCCCAGGCAGAAAGTCAACATTCAATAGAAATATTTCTAATAATTATATGCATTCTGTGGTCTCTCAAATTTCAAAGCACATTCATGTTAGGAGGCTCAGAAAGTTGAATAGTGAAGTATCACTATTTAGTGATAAGACTGGGACAAGAACCCTGATTTCCTTTCTGGGTCTAGACCTTTTCCACTCTAATGCCCTTCCATCTCCAACTTATTTCTAATCCAGCCCCCACTCCATCCTAAACACTCACACCAATGCCTAATTATCATTCTGCCTCTAGCTATGTGACCAAGGCTAGGGAAAGTCATGAAAATATTAGAAGATAAAGTTCTAGTCACTTGTAGGAAAAGAATAACCTGGAACCCCAGTAACGCTTTGGACTCAATCAAAGCTTCCTATCCTACAGATCTCTTCCAATTGAAACATTTGTCTCTATTTGGCCCATAAAATCTCTATTTACCCATAACAAATTCCTCAGCCAATTTAACCCTTTAAGTACTACTCACATCTATTTTTCTCCTCGTCATCTATTTCCTGTCATCATAGGCAAGTTCTCATTAATTTTCCCCAGCTCTTTCCACCTCCTGTCTTTCCTATCACAATTTATGGTCATACGTTGCCAGCTGAATCTTTTTATATGGTGGAGACTATTTTATAAAAATAGTCCTTACTTCCCAATTCGCTATAGAAGTGGTTATAAACTCCCAAGCCTGGAATTCCAGGCTTTTCCCAACTGTTCATGATTTGCTCTGCTAACCTTATCCACTGGTTTCCTTTACTTTCCCTACTGAGCCAAACTGTTGCCTTTTTTTCCCGGCATTGCTCTTCTTATCAAACATTTCCCTCTGCCTGGAATTCCCCTCTCCAACCTCCCTAGATTCTGCTTTTATACTCTCAGCTCAAATGCCTCTTCCTCCATGAAAACCCCCTGATTATCAACAGCCTCATGCTCAAACAACACTCTTTAACTTTCTACCTGGAAACAGCTTCCAATGTCTTTGGATTCCATTCCCTTTCTCTTTCACATGCATTGGTTTATTCTTTTATTTAAAAACAAACAAACAAAAAAAACCATTTGTGGCAATTTATTATCTCTGCTTTTATATGATATCCATGAAGGCAGGGACTATATTGGATTCTTCACATTATTTCCAGTGCCTAGCACAGTGCTTGACACACGAGAGAACAACAATGTACCTCTGAGTCCTTTCTGTAAATCGCAGCAAAGAGCAATTATGTCAAGAGAGTCAAAGGCAGCTCTGTTAGAAACAAGAATAATCTTTGAATAATGGTAATTCATATTGCAATTTAGACGGAGAAACGACAAACCCAGAGTGGGTTTTCTCTTCATGTTTATCTTTGGAGGCCTCATGAATTATGGTTATGAGAGTCTTGGTCTTGCTCAAAATTGTTTTGTTTTTCTTCTTTTTCCTGGCCCTCCCCCACTCCACTCTCCTTTCATAATGGTCTTAAAAAGTTGAGAATGGTTTATCTTAGCATTTGTAAGTTTATTTGTGGCTGCAATTGCAAAGCTCATCATGTCAGTTTTATGAGACGTCTTAGCTCATTGTCCTTAGAAAACGAAAATGATTAACATTGATTTGTTTTGTTGCCCAATTGTTTAAATTATAATAACTCCCCATCAGGGTTTTTTAAGTACAGCTGTGTTTATCGATTAAGATCTAGTGACTCAAATATTTACAGTGTTCCAAAATTACTAGAACATACGGTGTCAGGAATTTTCCATAGGCTGCGCCTTTGAGCTGGAGTGGGTTTCTGCTCAACTTGATCAGAAGGCTTTAGGACAATTTCAGGAGGCATCAATAGGCCTGTGTGATTGGACCCCCAAACAGGCACCAATAGAATAGCTCTAAAGGAGGGAAACACTGGCTAAAATGCACATATTAACAAGAAGGTCCATGACTGGGTTATGGGGACGTAAAAAGAAAGCATGGTGTTCTGCGTGTGTAGATGTTCAGTGAACGCTCATTGATCTTATCCTTACAACCAGATTCGAATCCTGGAAACATTGGCTTGGAGGTGGTATTTTTTTCCCAGAGGAAGTTTTTAAAAGGGTAGGATGAATACTGTTTTGGGAATATGAAAACCTGGATTCCAGTTTGACTGCAACCACTTTGCCACGGAGTCTAGTTAATCCACTTCTCTCCCTATCCCATCTTGTCTATTTCCTGTGCTCAGCTACAGGCTTCCTCACAGTAGAGGCCACGGCTTATTTGGCCTTGCATGCTGTGGCACAGTGCCAGGTCCACGGTAAGATGTAAAATGTCTTTTATAAAAGAAGGGATGGAAGGAAGTAAGGAGGAAAAGAAGAAGGAAAATGGAAGGGAAAAGAGGGGAAGGAAATAAGAAAGGAAAAACTCCACCAATCTGGAATAACCAAACTCATTCTACTTAATTCAGAGGGTTGTTTGGAGATTGAGTTAAAACTGAAAGCTATTATGTTGAATGGTAAAATCATAAGAATAACCTGCTAGCCTACTACATCTCCCCTGTACTTTATAGTTTATTCATTATCTTGATGGATGATCCAACTGATACTCTGATTATTGAAGTTACCCAGGGTCACATAGCAAATTATGAATTGGGATTATAGTCCCTGTTTTCTAACTTTAAATGTAGAGATCTTGCTACTATGTAATGCAAGTTAGATGGACTTTTGGAATTAAAAAAAAAAAAAAAAAACCAAATGAAAAGAAAATTTGAACTAAAATATTGAGAAAGACAGTGAACTAATATGATGAACCAGCCATCAAGGTGTTAATAGTCCAGAGAGAGAAATAAGTTCATGTAAGTATTGCAAAAGTAATTGGCAGAACATAATGTTTGTCCTAAACACTAGAAAATGCAAATAGTTACTACTGTTTGTAGAATTTTGAGAAAGGGTAAAGAGCATAACATTTGAAGTTGGATAAACCTGCTTTTCAGTACCAGCTCAATTATTTATCTATTCTGGTATCCTTAATTATGTGAACAGTTTGAGTCTCAGTTTTTCAATCTGTAAATGAGGTTAATAATACCTGCCTCAAGGCAGTTATGAAGCTTAAATATAATAATGTATGGAAAGCCTAATACATATGTTAGTATGTATTATATGAATAATACGGCTCTTCCTAAGGGAGAGACAGAGATTATCTCTGGGAGCCTCTTTGCATTTTTGCAGCACAAATTTTATTCTGCCATGCTAACATTCTTAGTGAGAGCCGTGCCTTGTGCTGGCATCCTCTCCCTAGCCATACAACAAGTATAATCCCTGCCAATCCACATGACAACAGATGTAATCCTTAAGAATGCTGAAACATGGGTAATTCTGCCTGGGAACATTCTGTGCCTGGCAGTAGAAATGGGCTTAGAGGGTGGCAGTGGAGGCTTGTTGAACTCTCCTTGTACCAAGCACCTCATCTTCAGGAGACACTCTCAGCCAGTAGTTCCAGCCAAGATACCAGCCCCTGGCTCTGCCCTTTTTTGTATCAACCTGTGTCTGCCTCTGACTTCTTGAAAGTCAAACTCATCTGCAAAAATGCTGTTTGTTCATGCATCTGTTGCTCCAGCCAGTCATTCATTTACACAAAACATCTTGACTGCAGCCATATGCTTGGCCCCATGCTGTTTCTGCACACTTCAATGGTGAACTTAAAGCAAGCATCACTGAATCCTTATCCCAACAGCTCGGGCCTTAAAGACAGCCTGGTAAAAGGAGAGTTTGCAGGCTTGAGTAAAAGAGATCTGCATATGAGTTCTCACCAGCATCATGAATTTGAGAAATTAAGTTATATTACCTCTCTAAGCTTCGATTTCCTTTTCTGATATAAAAGGAGGTGATCACGTTTCCTGAGTGGCCCTGGAACAATTATTGAAGAAATGCAAGTAAGGCACCTGTCAAACAGTAAATGCTCATCACATGTCTGTTCTTCCTTAACTTAGTATTTCAGAGAAAAAGAGAAATGGATATATTAAAAAAGGTGATAGGATGACTAAAGAGCTGGCTAAGATGGTTCTCTCTCATTGGTAGGTGCACAATTGATTCTTTTTGAATAAATGACCAAAAGAGGGAGACTCTCAATGGTCCTTATTGTGTTTTCTACTTCACTGTATTTCTTAATACATCCACAAAATAAACCACTCAATAAGTATTGAACTGTGGAAGGTTGACACATTTTGAGAATTTAGAAATTATAACATTTTAGATAGGCGAAGGTCCACAGAAATGGTGCAGTACAACTCCATTGTTTTAAGCAAGATCAACATGACACACTTAAAGGGACAAGTTAGTGAAGAGATTATTTATGAAATTATGATCCGAGTCAATGGAACTAACAAGAGATGGTGCAGCACTACAATGCCAGCAATAGCAGGGAGCCATTAGCACCCTTAGGCCTGAAGGGGCAAGTTGAGGGAACAACGTTCCTGGAGTCTGGAGAGAACAAACGATGGCTGTGGGAGATGGCCTCCAATGGGGGACATGGCCTTTAGATTAAGAACAGTCATTGCTGACATGTGGCCTGGCAAGGAGCATAGGAATAAAAATACAAATCTCAGTCTTCACTCATCTTTCAATCTTCTGTCAGTGCCTCCCATTGGCCAAACCAAACCCAAAGCCAGTGAACAAGGGACCCTGTTGATACAGCACTTAGAGATCAGTCTCTTGGTCAGAGAGCAAGGAGGAAAAGAGAAAAACTGAGCATGGAGTGCAAGTTAAGACTAGCCAGCATACCCCCCAGAGCTAAGGGAAAACTGAGGCTTGGGGAGGAAGGTTGACTTGCCCAAGGTCACATGAACAAACATGAGTTGATGACTACTGATCTTAAAGAGCAGTTACTCGGTGGCAGACCCTGTCCTATCTGTTTTTACTTATGTTAATACTCTTACTTAATCCTTACAAGAATTCCATGAGGGAGTACTCTTATAACCACCAAGTTTTACCTAAGAAAACATATACTCCATATTAAAATTGTTTTTGTTTCTGATACATAAAATACTAGAAGTATTTAATCAGAGTCAACAAAATGTTGATGGAGGGGAAGGACTGGAGTCAAGTGTGGAGGATGAGACCAAAAATTACAAACCTCTTCATCTACCAGAAACCGGGGTCTTAACCAGGTTGAGAAGGCTATAGGAGGCAAAAAAATGGCTCCCCAAAGCTGCCCATTCCCTGATCTCCAGAACCAGTGAATATGTTGTTACCTGGCAAAAGTGACTTTGCATATTCAATTAAGGGTATAGAGTTTTAGATAGGGAAATTATCCTGTTTTATCCAGATGAGTTCTTATCCTACGAGCCCTTAAATGGAAAGAACTTTCTCTAACTGAAAACTGATGAGATGTGGCTGAAGGAGAAGTCATATTCCAACTGTGAGATGGATTCAACACACAATTTCTGGATCTTCGATGAAGAGGGCCAAGCACAAGGACTGGAAAAAGGACTCTAGGAGATAAATGTGGTCCCCAGCTGACAGCCATCAAGGAAACAGGGACCTCAGATCTCCAACCACAAGGAGCTGAATTCTGCTAACAACTCAAATGAGCTTGGAAGTGGAGTTTCCCTTGGAGCTTCCAGATAAGAGCCCAAGGCAGCTGACACCTTGATATCAGCATTATAAGACTTGGGGGAATCATCCCAACTTTTGATGTCAGAACTGAGTCTACCTCGAATTCTGACCTCAGACTACATGATAATAAATGCATGTTGTTTTAATTCACCAAGTTTGTGGTACTTTGTTATGGCAGTAATAGAAAACTAATACAGGGCCATAGTATAACTTGGAATGGAACCCCAGAACCTCTGATCTCTGTGGAGAAAATCTCATCCTATCTCCTCATTCTGCAGGAATCATTGCTACCATGCTCTTGATAGAACACTGTTTGGATCCACCAAATTAGCCAAAATTAAAGATTGTCAGCACCAAGTGTTGGTGAGCATGTAGAGAAAGTGGAACTCTTGCACATTGTGAGAGTGTTAAATGACACAACCACTATGGAAAAAGTTGTGACAGTTTCTTATAAAACTAACTCTACACCTATACTATGAAGAAGGCATCCCAGTCTGAGGTATTGACCTGAGGGAAATGAAAACATATGTCCACAAAACGCCTTTTATATGAATGTGCATAGCAGCTTTATTCAAAATAGCTCAAAACTGGAAAAAGCCCAGGTTTACATCAACAGGAGAGTGGAAAAATAAACTGTGATATGTTCATACTTTAGAATGCTATATGAAATGTCTGGAAAAGGCAAATCCATAGAGACAGAAAGTAGATTAGTAGTTGCCAGGGACTAAGGGAAGGGGTGAAGGGAGAGTGACTGTTAATGAGTATGGGGTTTCTTTGTGGGGTGACAAAAATGTTCTGAAATTAGATAGTGGTGATCATTGCACAACCTTGTAAATATCCTAAAAACCAGTGAATAGTACACACCTTAAAAGCATGAATTTATGGAATGCCAATTATATCTCAACTTTTTAAAAGGCAAAAAGTAATGAAATGAACTATGGATATATACAATAACATAGCTGCATTTCAAAAATTTTTGCAGAGTGAAAGAAACCTTACATAAAAGCTTAGAGGGAAGCGGATGTGGCTCAGGCAACTGAGCTCCCACCTACCACATGGGAGGTCTGGGTTTGGTTCCCAGTGTCTCTTAGAGAAAATGAGCAAGACAGTGGGCTGACGCGATGGGCTGGCGCAGCGAGCTGATGCAACAAGATAATGCAGTGAGATGAAGCAACCAAGAGACACGGTGAGGAAACACAATGAGAGACACAACAAGCAGGAGCTCAGGCAATTAGGTGTCTCCCTCCTGCATGGGAGGCCCCAGGTTCTGTTCCTGGTGCCTCCGAAAAAGAGAAAACTAGCACACAACAAACAGACACAGCAAATGCAAACAACGAGGGGGTGGGGAGAAATAAATAAATAAAATAAATCTTTAAAAAAAACCGTGAAGATGCTGTATGATTCCATTGACATGAATGTCTAGAACAGGCAAAATTAAACCATTGCAGAAAAAATTCAAAACAGTGGTTGCTTCTAGAAGGATAGGGGCAAGAATTGACTGGGAAGCAGCATGAGAGAACTTTTGGGGGTGATGGTAATGTTTTATATCTGGATAAGGATTTGGGCTACACAGGTGTATGCATTTACCAAATCTCATCAAATAGTATATTTAGGATTTGTGCATCCATTTCATGTGCATTTCACCCCACCAAAAAAAAAAAAGAAAGAAAGAAACATTCTGGACTTCAGTTAAAGAAAAGCTGTAAAAGCATTCAGGAGGAAGTATATGGATGTCAGATATCAGTATTCATGTGGTAAACTTTGAAATTCATTAAAAACAAAGCTGTATTGTCAGGTAAATAGAAGGACTTCTAACTGAATAGATAAGGGATAAGGAAGTATGGTAAGATGTTAATTGCAGAATTTATGAAGAGGGAGTACAGGTATTAACTGTACAATTTTTTCAACTTTCTTGTGTGTTTGAAAGTTTTTATAACAAAATGTTAGGGAAAAAATACAGCTCAGTCTCGGGATATTTACAATAATGGGGAATACTTGTTATCTTACCAGGCAGCCCATATTATTTTCCACAGCTATTGATGTCAGAATGGTCTTCTATATATTGAGCTTTTTCTTTGCTTTCACCAGTGGTCCTTGTTGCAACCTCTGGGGTCACACAGAGGTCTTACTATCCCTGCCCCATGGAAGGCAGCCTGGAGTGTATAAGGGAAATGGGCTTTGGAAGATTTAAGACCTGGCTCTGCCCCTAGGACCTCGCTACTAAGAGTGTGGTCCTCAGACCAGCAGCACAGACATGACTTGGGAGCTTGTTAGAAATGCAGAATACTGGGCTGCATCCAGACCTACTGAATCAGAAGCTGTAATTTAATAAGATTACCAGGTGATTTGTATGCAAGTCAAAATTTGAGAAGCTCTTAGTAAGTCGCTTAACCAATCAAAGGCCAATTCCCTCATCCACTAAATGGGACTATTTAAAACCTCCCTCATAGGGTTATTGAGTAGAGTAAACGTGATAATGTGCAGGAAGCACTTAGAACCTGGCACACTGTAGGTGGGAAATTCATGTTAATTCTTATCTCCTTCCCTTTCCCATGAAAGCCTTTTAAGTATTTGAAGGTAATAGTCATATCTTCTCCAAATCTGTTCTTTTTCAAGTTAGAAAATGTCAATTTTAAGTTCATCTAGATCCCTCACCTTTCAGACTCTCCAAACAACTTTGAGTATCTTGGGGAAAAAAATCAGACTTTATCCACAGAATGACATGGACCTGAGAATGACATGGACCAATTGGAGTTTTTTAGATGGGAAGTGACATGTTCAGGATTTTATTTTAGAAAGATCATTCATATAGCTATGAGGTGTTTGGAGAGGCCTGGCCAGATGCAGGGAGATGGGCCAGTATTCTAGGGCAAATATCTAAATGGGGACTGAACCTAGAGAGTAACATGAAGGTGAGAGTGAATTCAACAGAATCGAGGCAGAATTAAGGGGGATAATTGATAGATCTTAGAGAGTGACTGGATGAGAGTGATGCAGAATAAGGGTCGTCGAAAGGATGAGCCAGAAGCTTATAGTGTGGGTGACTGGATTGTTAAGAGGATATTTAATACGAGATAGCCATTGCATTTGCTGTTTTGGCTGACATGACTACAATGCCAGGCCTATAGAAGCACGAAGTTCCTTACTGATATACATCTAGAGCTTTACTTTGATATCTCCTCCAAGAGTAAGACCTGCATCCTCCAGTCTAGTGCTGTGTCCCTCTCTGCTAAGGGTTTGCCCTTGTTTTGCTTGTGCAGAAGTCTTTCTGAAAGAATATTATGTCTTCCTTTCCATTTCCTGCCTTCTCCTTCCAATTACATAAACACAGCCACCAGTGCCTTAAGCATTAAAAAAAAAAAAAATCATATATCAATTCATCAATGTTTTTAAATGAGGCTCTTGCATGACAAAATGTCTGCCCAGGGACTAGAGCTCTGCTTTCTTAATACTGATGACCTTGGTTACTGGGACCTCCTGGAGGGCCTTTTGTTTTGCTGTTGTTTTAATGAACACACAACACCATTTTCCCACTTAAAACAAATGTCCAGGAATCCCTCCCATTCTCACCCTTCAGGAGTCCTTTACCAAGTTTTGCAACTTCTTTTAACTCTAAAGGTCCTTGCTGGTGGTAAATTTTCCTTCTGAGCATGTTGGGAGCTCACCTAATTGGATCTACCTCATTGTGGCTTGAAATTGCGCTGGGGAGAGGGGCAGCCCAGGGCAGGTTTTCTGGCTATCTCCTCCTTCAAGGTGCAGCTCAAATGATATATGCTTAGTTAAGCCCTTTCTTACCTCCCTACCTGCCTCTAAGTGTGGCTTAATGTTAGTAGGCTCTACTTTCACTGTAGAAAGAGGGAATATATATTTTAACCTACAGCTAGCAGGGAAATTCCTCCTACGGTAGGAAATGTTTTGTTTATCAAGGTATCTTAATTAGTTCTTTGGGGTGAGAGAAAGAATCCTGTGGCATGGTTAAATAAAAAGGATCAGTAAGTAAAAGAGATACTGTACATAAATTGCTCAGTATTTGATAAGGAGTGAAGTTGAAGGATAGAAGAGAACAGAGAAATGAGGGGAAATGAGTAGGAGGTTGTAGAATGATTCCTGGGCACATTTGAAGCTTAAATCCAGGTCATTTGAATACCAGTCAGTGATGGCATGACCACAATCCTTTACTTGTCTCTGGCGAGAAAGTGCATAAGAGGTTTTCATGAAAATGGTGCTGTGAACAGGCAGACACTTTTATCAATTAAAGAATATCTCACTTATCTGAAGATAACTGTTTCCAACACAGCCCATGTCTGAGGGATAGGCAATAAAGGATTCTGAGCAGCTAACATAAAAATATAAATAATAACCCCAATAACAACACATAGCTATCATTTACAGAGCTCACACTAGGTGCCAGACATGTTGCTAAGGGTTTTCTTATACATATGTCTTAGAATATTTGCAAAAATTACATGCGTATTACCCATTTTGTTGATAAGAAAACTTAGGCTTGAAATGGCTAATTGGATGTCAAAGGTCTCTAAGCTAGAATGTGATGGAACTTGCATTGGTACCCTGATTCCCAAAAACCTGTTCTTAACCAAATAAGTAACCCAAAACATCTTTCTATGGATACCAAAAGTACCTACTGAATAAGGTTTCTGTCTTTTAACCATAAAATAGCCCCTTTATATTCCAAAGCAGAGCTCATTCACTCTTTATACAATAACTTGATGCATGGCTATCTGGTTGTTCATTAAAACATTTACAACTAAATATTTAATGAGTCATGATGAAGGACTATGAAAAGTAAACCCATCGGGAAGCGGGTGTGGCTCAATGGATAGAGCTCCCGTTTACCATATGGGAGGCCCCGGGTTCGCTTCCCGGGGCCTCCTTGTGAGGGCAGGCCAGCCCCCGTGGCGCGGTGGGCTGATGCAGCGGGACCTCACAGCAAGGGGGAGATAAGCAGACACGGAAGAAACACACAGCGAATGGACACAGCAAGCACAAGCAGCAAGGGGGGGATAAATAAATAAATAAATAAATCTTTAAGAAAAAAAAAGTAGATCCATTGACAACTTCCATGAATATAGGGAGAATGATTACTGATGAGTGAGGATAAACACAAAGCAAAATTAAACCAACCAAACAAAAACACAACCAGAGAAAAAGAAATAGAAACCATCAAGAGTGAGAAAATTGAGTGGGAAGGCAAGGATACAAGCGGCCCCTGTATTCTGGCACAGCTCCGTTGTGAAGAGTGATAACTCTGGGTTAAAAAGAAATCATGTTAGTGTATTTCCTGTATTTCCATCTGGAAATGACATGAAAGAATAAAATATATTTCATGTGAAAATAATCCAAACTGAAGGGCTAAAATTAGGAGTAGTACAATGAAATGGCTCTATTTATGGAGAGAGGAGACCTAAGTACTGAGCCTGCTGGCTTGTTTATGTTAGTTCTTTGACCGCTCTGAATCATACTTTGCTCCCCTCCACAGCAGAATGCTAAGATTAGCTATTTCTGAGAGTCCTTGTGAAGATGAAAATAGATGACATATGTAAAATGCCGGGCACATAGATTATGTTCAAAAAAGTTATATTGAATTAGATTTAAAGGCAGCTTTGGTTACTGAATGGAAAAGTTCTGGTAATTGAAAGGGTTTTCCAACATGGAGCAGGTCTTGCTTAAAGATAGTTGCACATAAAGTATTCTCTTATTTTCAGGAGGGGAAAACAGGCTGGGGACTTTCCCATCCCAATGTTATCTATCTCCACTTTTCAGAGAGAGCCATAACGTGTCAGATACATTAGTCTCGTCCTTCATAACCCAGCTAGCATCACCCAGGAGACAGAAATAGCATTCATCGAAAGCCGCAATTACCTCATTTCACTGGCCCGTTTGTGTGAGATGTGCCTTGCCTCACTGTGATTGCACAGGGCCAAAAGTCCAGCAAACAGAGCCTCTGCTTGTCCAAGAAAAGGCCCTGCAAACAGGAGAGGACAGCATGTTCCCTGAGCAGATTGGGACCCTTGGCTGTTTCGAGGGTGTTTTTGTTTTTCAGGCCAGAAACAGTGTCTGAAAACTCCTGGGGATTTCCCAAGCCCCATTCGTCAGGCGGCCAGGCTTCCTCTGACATCATCCTGAGTGGTGGGGTGCAGAGAAAGGGTCACGCACAAGGCAGTCCAGGAGAAACTTCAGGACTATTGCGGGAAATTAGAGAGCTAGAGCCAGAGTGGTCAGAGTCTAGGAGGACTTTCTGGAACAGTGCCTGGCACGTGGTGGGCATTCAAGAATGAACCACTGAGGGATTAAATGATTTGACTCCCAAATCATGCAGCTGGCATATGAAAGAACTGAGATTTCAACCAGGATGACCAGTTGTCCTCGTTTGCCCAGGACTGAAGGGTTTCCAGGATGTGAGACTTTCAGTGCTAAAACCAGGAAATTCTGGGCAATTAGAATGAGTTTCTCACCCTAATTTCCACCCAAGTGTGTCTGACACCAACGCTCAAGCCTTGAATTGAAAAACAAAAACCTGTCCTCAAGGAGTCTTGAGTTTAATAGGAGAAACAAAACATGGTCATAGATAACTATCCTATAAATCAAAAGGGCCTGCTTCCTTGAGTGCAGTTAACAGCCTCGCCTACCACCTTTCACCAACTACCACCATCCCTCTTTTCTAAGAGCACCTCCAGTTTTATTCAGAAAACGCTTCCATTAAACATGTGCTTCAAAGAGCCCAGTCATGGAAATTGCATTCTCCTTGCCAGTGAGTGGTTTAGGAATGAGCATGGGGCTTAATTTTGGCCAATGAAACATGAGAGGAAGTCTGATGGGCAGATTCTTGGAAATGTTTCCTTGCTCTTAAAAAGAAACCAACATCAACAAAAGCTCTTTTCACCCACCGGATATGTTTATGTCTGCACGTGATACTTGGAAGTGTGGCAGCTGTTTTAGATTTACCAAGGAAAACCAAAGCTCTGCTGGAAGATGGGGAAGGTGGACCTGAGTCTTTGATGACAGTGCTGAGCAATTAAATTAGCTGACCCTACAGCCATCTTCCCTCAGGACTTCTGGGATAATACATCATCTTTATGATTGAAGCCGTTTGAGAAAAGGCATTCTGTTGTGTATCCAAAATGTGATATGACATGAGAGAAAGGAGTCTTGCTCACTAGATGGTGTGATCAGGGAAGTCTTTGTGGAGGATCTAGTCACTTGAATTGAGCTGTGGAGGAAGGATATGCTTTCAATAGACAATATTAGGTATAGGAAACAGCACTAGCAAAACTACAGAAATTGTATAGTTCTGGGTATGCCTGGAGAAATGAAAGAAGTCTCTCTCTCTCTCTCTCTCGCTCTCTCTCTCTCTCTCTCTCTCTCTCTCTCTCTCTCTCTCTCTCTCTCTCTCTCTCTCTATATATATATATATATATATGTGTGTGTGTGTGTGTGTGTGTGTGTGTGTTATGGCATATGTGTAGGCAGAATATATTGCTGCGGAGTGAAAGTTTTTTTACTTTCTATTAAGCTCCCAGGTGATTCTAAAGTGCAATCATGGTTGAGAACCATTGACTTGGCTAACTCTAATTTTGCATATTCTCAGACTACTTATATGCAAAATTTCTAGAATTTCAATCTGGAAGGAATATTGAAGAGTTTCTAAAGCAAACACCTTCTATTTGTGACTAATCACCATCCCTCCAAGCTCGAAAATAATGCAAAGTCTTTATAAACTCTAAAGAGCTGTGAAAATGTACTAGTTACTACCACCAACACCATTATCATAATAATCGATGACGTAAAAGAAACATGTAGAAGTCAAATGATTTGTCGAAAACAATCTTGCAAATTAGTATCAGATAGGACTGGAAATAAGATTTTAAAATCACTTATTTAATACTTTTTCCACCATACTACATGGTCAAAGTTTCAGTAGTGCATTGTTCCCCCAATTTTCTCCAGTTACTCTTAGGATAGGAAACCTGTTATATTTCTTTGCATCCCCCCTTCTGCCATACTCCCAGCTGTAGCCTTCCTGGGTAACTTATTCTTATATGATTAATTAAATTTAACTAATCCAATGGTTCCCACATATTAGCATGCCTCAGAGTAACCTGGAGGACTTGTCAAACACAGATTTCTGGGTCCTACCCACAGAATTTCTGATTCAGCAGGTCTGCCTACAGGGGCAATTTTAGTAATTCACAGTCATGAGAAATTCCCAGGTGAGGCCTAGTCTACTGGTCCATGGACCACATTTTGAGATCTAGTCCAAAGTCAGATTTGGAATTCTTGACTCAGAATAGCAATTTTTTTGGTCAAGTAAATCTGATTTTGAATCCTGACTCTAGCACCTCCCAGCTGTGTGAATTGAACACATTAACTCCTCACACTAAGTCACAGTTTTCAAATCTATAAACGGAACTGCTAATAAATACCTTAAAAAAGTTGACTAAAGACAATATAAAGCTCCTATCACAGTGCTTGGCATATAAGAACGACTCAATAACTGTCCATTTCTAGCTTCCTTTCCCTTGATTGACTTTTTCTTGAAGATCCTGGGTCCAATTATAGATTCAAGGCTCTCATGTGATTGGCTTTCCTTCAATGAGCTTGAGTTTGCACTTCTTCCACCAAATTACTAAAATGCATATGGAGCCTATTTCTAGGAAATTTTATGCAAATCATTTCAAAATATGATAGGCAAAATACGTAAATATTATCCTTAAAGCAGTATTTTGGGGATAAAATGTATCCCATATGTTCTGTTTCACTTACTTTGGCCTTTTTAATAGTTTAACCATAGCAGCTGCTCCTGCTCACTAATTGCCTGCAACATTAAACAATGGATACACATCAGTTCCCAGACTTTTCCTTCTTAGTGTCAACCTCAGTGCTTCCAGATTTTTTGCAAGTTTCCCAGGTTGCTTCATTCCCCTTGTGCTATACTTGGTCAGCATATGACTGAGCAAAAGATGGTGTGTGACAGATCATGGTGACCTTTGGTTTGAGCCTTGGTGAAACCAGAGCAGTAACAAATGGGGTTCCAGATCCTGAGACAATCTGGCCCCAGACACAATCTTTCCATGACTCAAAAGACCTTGACTAAGTTTCCATCACCACTCCTGGTTGATGGGTGATTTTCCATGTGAATTTGCTGGGGCCTTCTTCACCTGAGATTATACGCAGCCATGCATCTTATTGTACAGGTTAAAAACCTGGAATTCATTGTTGATTCATTTTTCTAATCCTGATTTCAAGTCAGTCTCCAAGTCCTATTAAACTTTCTTCTTAAATTCTTCACTCTGTTTATTCTCAGTCTTTACTATTCATCCATAAGATACCATCTTCTCTACCTAGGATCACTGAAACAGTCTCCCATCTAATATTTTTTTACTTCTTTTTAATCCCCTCCACCCAGGCCTCATTCACTCTGGAATGATCTAAGACAAAATTGTATCATGTCATTCTCTCTTATTTTTGTTTGTTTTATTTTATTTTTAAAGAAGCTTTAGATTACATAAATGTTACATCAGAAATATAGGGGATTCCCATATGTCGTATCCCCTCCCATTCCCACACTTTCCCACATTAACAACATCTTTCATTAATGGGGTACATTTGTTACAACTGATGAACACATATTGAAGTATTACTACTAACCTTGGAATATAGTTCACATTATAGTTTACACTCTGCCCCACAGAAATTTATAGGTTTTGACAAATATATAATAGCCTGTATCCATCATTGCAAAGTCATGCAGGACAATTCCAATGTCCCAAAAATGCACCCATGTTACACCTATGCTTCCCTCTCCCTCCTCTCAGAACCTCTGGTGACCACTGCCTTTAAATCAAGGATACAAGTTCTTCCATTGCTAGAATAATAATAAGTCTATAATAGAATAACAATAAATCTACTTAAGTCCATTGTTCATTCCCCAATCTTGAGGATTTGGGGATGGTGATGTCCACTCTGCTTCTAATTGAGAGGTTGCTTAGATCCCACGGGGCAGATTGATGGAACTGTCTTGCTTGCAGTTGCAGACTCTCTCTGTTCCTTGGGATGGGCATTGTCCATCATCATCTTGTTAATTGTCCTGGGTGAGTTCAGTGAACTGCAGAGTAGGTGTTGGGATCGGCACATGAATAGACCAAAGATTTAAGTCTCTGGGACATATATTTATCAAGTACTATGGTAATTATAGGTTCAAATAAAAGGGGCAGAAGAGCCATGTATAGGACAACTATAAATGAGTCTAACTCTGTTACACTGGGGAGCATAAATTCCAAAGTAAGGCCTACTGACAGGGTGCCAAATTCCTGAGCCTGTCTGTCCTGCTTATAGGGTCTAGATGTCTCTCTTGAACCCCTTCCCAGTGACTACCTGCTAGTCTCAGAAAAGTCCCCTCACTGTCCAGTAAGTAGCCACTAGCCATATGTGTTTAGTTAAATTACATTTAAATTAATTAAAAATAAATAAAATTTAAAATTCTTTTCCTTAATCACACTAGCCACATTATTTGTGGCTAATGGCTACCATTTTGGACAGTGAAGATAGAGAATATTTCTTACATCACAAAAATTTCATTTGAGCAGTCTTCTTCTAAATAAACATTGTAAACTGGTTAATATAATTACTTTATTAGAACTAGGTAGGATTTTCAATGACTGGCCAGATATTGTGTTAGAACTATACTTTCTTCCCTATGTGTCCAGTGCTATAACCTGAGGGTAGTCAAAAAGAATAATGTGAATAACAAGTGGATTCTCTTTCCTTAAATGCTGTGCTTGGCCTGCTTGCCCTCAGATGTACTTGTCCTTCCCCTGCTTTGTTTTACAACACAAGGGAGAGGTGGCCTGACCAAGTGGCTTTTGGTTAGCTGATTCAGGCTGCACTTGAGATGTTCAACTCACTAATAATCAGAAAAATACATACTTAAACAACAATGATATACATGGACAATTATAAGGGAAAATGGTGCCTGCAAGCACTACTGGAGAGAATGTAAACTGATGCAAGCATTCTGGATGGTAGCAGTCCTTAATATAATTAAAATGCCTGTATGCTCCAAATAAAATTCTCACACAGGTCCCATTAAAGGATGGTTATCGCAGCAGGTTATGGGATATAACCTAGGTGTTATGACCAGGGGATTGGACAAGTAAATAGAATATGCATATTGCAGAACACTATGAAGCTGTCAGCAGTAAGTGACTAGATGTACATAGCTATCTTAAAAACAGTGTTATATTCTTACTATGGAATACTACTCAGCAATAAAATAATAGTTTAAAAATTACTGGTACATGTAAAACATGTAAAAACTTGGATGAATCTCCCAGATATTAAGTTGAATGAAAGGAAAGAAGCCAGACATAAAAAGTATACCCTGTTGATTCCATGTTTATAAAGTCCATGAATATGCAAACTAATATATGGTAATAGAAATCAGAACAAACAGTGCCTCTGATTGGGGGATTTGCTTAAAAGGACAGGAGGAAACTTTCTGGGGTGAAGGAAATATTCTATATTTTGATTAGGATGTATATTACATGGGCATATATTTTTGCCAAAACTCATTTGACTGTAAGCTTCTGATCTCTACATTTTACTATATGTAAATCACACCCCAATAGAATTAGTTATTTGAAAAAAAAAAAAAACACACACATAGTTTTAAATGCAAAAAGATTAGTTTCAGATGAGATATAGTCATGTGTGTGTATATATATATATATATGCACACATACTCATATGCAGTTTTGCATATATACACACATATACATACATATGTATTTTACAAAGATAATTATATAGCAAAGGACATATAACAAAAATTTTGAGTCAATATTTTTGGTGAGGACCAGAGGAAGTAAACAGCAGTAAGAATTAAAGCTGAAAGGGACAGCAAGTAGAATCAGGTGAACTAGAGAGGGTCCTTACATGGACTGTAGGTGATTGGGCTGTGCCTGGGGAGGGAGAGCAGCTCAGCACAGCTGCACCTGCAGCGAGTAAGATGTGCGCCGAGGCAGAGTGGCTCTCTTCTTATCAGGGTGGCGAAACGGGGATTGTGTAACACTGGTTGTTTCCAACCATGCTTCTCTTCCCTTATAGCAGTCATCTTGACTGTTATAGGAGAAAGGAGTCGGACACAGTGGGAAGTGGAACCTAGAGGAAAAAGAGGGTGTAGTGGAAACAGGAAAGATGGAGGGACAGCAGGAGGGGAAAAGGGGGGAAAACGGGAAAAGAGGTAAGTGGATCATATTGATATTTAAATCTTCAGAATCTCTGAGCAATTTCCATCTCTGGAATTTTCAGTAATATCTACAAATCCATTTTTTTTTTTCTTAAATTAGTTTGATTTGGATTTCTGGCATTTGCTCTCAAAAATGGACTAATACC
Organism: Cabassous unicinctus; assembly: GCA_029593785.1. Classification (NCBI taxonomy): domain Eukaryota; kingdom Metazoa; phylum Chordata; class Mammalia; order Cingulata; family Chlamyphoridae; genus Cabassous; species Cabassous unicinctus. Next base: position 49,767 of record JAQZBX010000040.1, read on the forward strand.
CTAATGCAGTTTGCTATTTTAAGGAATGTATTTTAAAACCATATTTTAATGTTTTTAAATGTTTCTTATGATGAAAATATTCAAACGTGAAGAAAGTAGAGGGATTAGAATAATGAATACTCAGCGCCACTCATTTTTAGTATATGACTTATCTTCTTTCGTTTGTCCCTTATACTGCCCCCTAACTCTACTCCCATACCCATACATACACACACTATTGGTTTGACGCTAATCCAAAACATTTCACCATTTCAAACATAAATACTTCAATATATATCTCTAAAGTTAAGAACTCTTTATAAAAATATAACCACAATATCAAGATCATGCAAAAAATAACAGTAATTCTTTAGTATTATCACATATGCAGACAGTATTCAAATTTCCATGTCTAGAAAATATAATTTTACCATATATTTTTTTCAAAACAGAATCCAAACAATATCAAAAACAATTAATTTGGGTAATGTGTCTCTTAAATCTATTTTAATAAATAGGTTCCCATCCTTCTTTCTCTATGTGTGCTTGTGTGTATGTATGTATGTATGTAGGGTGGGTATTATTTGTTAAAAATTCCTGGCAATTTGTCCTGCAAAATTTTCCTTATTCTGGATTTTGCAGATTGTATCCTTATTTGATAGCTTAACCTGGCTATATATTTTCTATGAACTGAATAGGTTTAGTTCAAGTTTTTTTTGGCAAGAATACTTTATAGCTGGTGTTTGGTATTTCCTGTTGCATTACATCAGAAGACAATAATGTCTGATTATGACTCTTCATGTTATAAGATTGATCAATGAGTTCAAATGTTTTCAGCCTGATTCATCCATTTTAAAGCTCCTCATCAGCTTTTTTTTCTTTTCTTTATTTTTATTAGAGAGGTGTTGGGTTTACAGGATGATCATGCATAAAATACAGGATTCCCATATACCCCCTACCTGCAACACCTTGCACTGGTATGGGACATTCGTTACAATTGATGGTTTTTGTAATTGTGCTATTAATTTAAGTCCACAGTTTAACTTAAGGCTCACTATTTGTGTTCCATGGATTTTTTTTAAAATTATGCTCTTTTCCATATATACAATCTAACATTTCCCCTTTGAGTCATATATACATTTCAGTACTGTTACTTGGGTTCACAATATTGAATATTGAACATCACCATCACCACCATTACCAAAACATTTCCATCATTCCAGATAGGAACGCTGTACATTTTAAGCCTTAACTTACCATCCCCTATCTGCATCCTCTCCCGTGGGAAACTATATTCAAGATTATGACTCTATGAGTTTGCTTATTCTAATTTTTTCAAATCAGTGAGATCACACAATATTTGTCCTTTTGTGCCTGGATTATTTCACTCAACCTGATGTCTTCCAGGTTCATCCATGTTGTTGCATGTATTAGGACTTCATTCCTTTTTATAACTGGATAATATCCCATATATGTATTCCACTTCTAATATATATATATATTCCATAATATATTCCACATATTTATGTAGATAAATAATATTCCACATTTAATTTATGCATTCTTTGTTTGATGTATACTTGTGTTGTTTCCATCTTTTGACAATTGTGAATAATGTCACTATGAACATCAGTGTGAAAATATCTGTTCAAGTCCCTGCTTTCAATTCTTTTGGGTGTATACCTAGTAGTGGTATTGCCAGGTCATAGGGTAGTTCTATATTTAGCTTTCCGAGGAGCAGCCAAATTGTCTTCCACATTGGCTGTACCATTTTACATAGCTACCAGCAATGAACGAGTGTCCCTATTTCTCCGTATCCTCTCCATACTTGTTATTTTCCATTTTTTAATAGCAGCCATTATAATAGGTGTGAAATGGTATCTTATTGTGGCTTTGATTTTCATTTCTCTGATGGCTAATTATGTTGAACATCTTTGCATGTGCTTTCTGGCCATTAATCTTCTTTAGAGAGATGCTTATTCAAGTCTTTTGCCCATTTTTTTTTTAAGTGGGTTCTCAGTCTATTTGTTAAATTAAAGGGTTTCTTTATATATTCTGGATATTAATCCTGTATTAGATATGTGGTTTCCAAATATTTTCTCCCATTATGTAGGTTGTCTTTTTACTTTCATGATAAAATACTTTGAGGAACAAAAGTTTTTAATTTTGATGAGGTCCCATTTATCTATTTTTTTCTTCTGTTGCTTGTGCTCTGGGTGTAAAGTCTAAGAAATCATTGCCTGACAAAATGTCCTGAAGATGCTTCCTTATATTTTCTTCTAAGAGTTTGATAGTTCTAGATCTTTTATTTAGATCTTTGATCCATTTTGAGTTGATTTTTGTTTATGGTGTGAGGTAGGAGTACTCTTTTCTTTTTTGTTGTTTTTTATTGGAAATTGTCATCTAGTTTTACCAGCATGATTTGTTGAAGAGACTATTCTTTCCCAATTGAGTGGTTTTTGCCATCTTGTCAAAAATTAGTGGGCCATATACATGAAAAAATGTTCAACATCACTAGGCATTAGGGAATTGCAAATCAAAATTACATTTCATACCTACTAGACTGACCACTATTTAAAAAACCCAGAAAACTACAAGTGTTGGAGAGGATTTGGGGATATAGGTACATTTATTCTCTGCTGGTGGGACTGTAGAATGGTACAGCCACTGTGGACACAGTTTGGTGGTTCCTTAGAGGGCTAAGTATAGAACTGCCATATGTTCTGGCAATGCTGCTACTAGGTAAATACTCAGATGAACTCAAAGCATTTATAGACTAATGTCCATAGTGGCATTATTCACAATTGCCAAAAGATGGAAACAACCCAAGAGTCCAAGATAAACAAAATGTAGTATATACATATATCATGTAAGAAGAAATGAAATCCTGATGCATGTGACAACATGGATGACCTTGAGGACATTACGTTGAATGAAATACGCTAGACATAAAAGGACAAATACTGTATGATCTCACTAATATGAACTAATTATAATGAGCAAACTCATGGAGTTAATATCTAGATCAGGGTTTCTTAACCAGGGGCCCACAGATTTCAGGGGGTCTGTGAGATTGAATTGAAAAACATCAACTTATTATCTTTATTTTCTCTGGCCTCTAACTGAAATCTACCATTTCCTTCACTTATGAATGTATGCAATAAATCTTTTACAGTAGTATTCATTTCACCTGACTGGCAAAGGGGTCCATGGAACAGAAAAGGTTAAGAAACCCTGATCTGGAATATAGGTGACCAGGAGATAGAATGAGGGTAGAGAATGGGTAGCTGATGCTTACTTTGTGTAGAATTTTCAATAAAGTTGATTGTAAATGTTGATTGTAAATAAAGGTGATGGTAGCACATTATTGTGAGTGTAATTAACAGCCCTTAATTGTGAGTGTGATTGTGGTTGAAAAGGGAAATTTAGGGTAATGTATATCACTAGAAGGAAAGCTAGAGGATGAAAACATGGGACTGTATAACATAGTGAACCTTGTGGATGTTGGATGTGGTTAATAGTATGACTATAAGAATGTTCTTCCATGAACTAAAACAAATGTACATCACTATTACAAGGTGTCAACAGTGGGGTAGTATATGGGAAAAAATACACCTAATGCAAATTATGAACTATAGTTAGTAATATTTTAATATTCATTTATCGATTGTAACAAAGGCACCACACCAATGATAATTGTCAATAATATGGGTTATAATGTATGTGCTTTTATTTCTGAGCAATGAAACTGTTTTAAAATTATGGTGATGAACGTACAACTCTGTGATTATACTGAGAGCCATTGATTGTACACTTTGGATGAATTGCATGGTGTGTGAATAAAACTGCTTTAAAAAATCAGTAAGCCATAAATGTGAGGACTGATTTCTGAGCTCTCAGTTTTATTCCCTTGGTCTATATGTCTGTCCATGTGCCAGAGCCATGCTGTTTTGATTACTGTGGCTTTAAAATAAGTTTTAAGATCAGAAAGTGTGAGTCCTCCATTCTTTTTCAAGATGGCTTTAACTATTCAGGGCACTTTACCCTTCCATATAAATCTGATGATTGGCTTTTCCATTTCCACAAAGAAGGCTGTTGGAATTTTCATTGAGATTGCATTGAACCTATAAATTGCTTTGGGTGGTATTGACATCTTAACTATATTTAGTCTTTCAATCCATGAACATGGAATATCTTCCTTTTAATTATGTCTTCTTTAATTTCTTTTAGCAGTGTGTTATAGTTTTCTGTGTACAAGTTCTTTACATCCTAGGTTAGATTTATTCCTAGATATTTGATTCTTTTAGCTGTTATTGTGAATTGAAGTTTTTTCTTGATTTCTTCTTCTAATTGTTCATTGCTTGTGTATAGAAACACTACTAATTTTTGGGTATTGATCTTGTACCCTGCCACTTTGTTGAATTCATTCATTATCTCTAAGAGCTTTGTTGTGGATTTTTCAGCATTTTCTGTATATCGGATCATATAATCTGCCTTATTATGTGCATATAATCTGTATTATATAATCTGTATATAGGATCATCTGCTCTCTCTTATGGTATATTTGTCTGGCTTTGTTATGAGGGTAATGTTGGCCTCATAAAATGAGTTAGAAAATGTTCCATCCATTTCAATTTTTTGGAAGCATTTGAGCAGAATTGGAGTTGTATTCTTGAAATGTTTGGTAGAATCCCCGTGTGAAGCCACTTGGTCTTGAGGTTTTCTCTGTTGGGAGGTTTTTGATGACTGATTCAATCTCTTTACTAGTAATTGGTTTGAGGGGTCTTCTATTTCTTCTTGAGTCAATGTAGGTAGTTTGGGTGTTTCTAAAAATTTTTCCATTTCATCTAGGTTATATACAGTATTGGCATACAGTTGTTCATAGTATCCACTTATAGTCCTTTTTATTTCAGTGGGGTCAGTAGTAATGTCCCCTTTCCATTTCTAATTTTCATTATTTGTTTCTTTCCTTTTTTTCTTTATCAGTCTAGCTACAGGTTTCTCAATTTTATTTACCTTTTCAAAGAACCAACTTTTGGTTTTCATTTATCTCCTCTCAAATCATTTTTATTGTGTTTCTTCTGCTTGCTTTGGGTTTAGTTTGCTCTTCTTTTTCTAGTTCTTCCAGTTTTGAGGTCAGGTGTCTGATTTGAAGTATGTCTTCTTCTTTAATGTAAGCTTTTAGAGCTATAAATTTCCTTCTCATCACTGCCTTCGCGGCATCCTGTAAGTTTTGTTATGTTGTATTTTCATTTTCATTTGCCTCAAGATATTTCTTAGTTTTGCTTCTGAATTCGTCTTTAACCCATTGGTTGTTTAAGAGTATGTTGTTTAATTTCCACATATTTGTAAATTTTTCCATTCTCTCTCTGTTATTGATTTCTAGCTCCATTCTGTTGTGTTTGGAGACTATATATTGCATGATTTCAATATTTTTTAATATTTTAAGACTTGTTTTGTGAACCAACATATGATCTATCCTGGACAATGATCCATGTGCACTCAAGAAGAATGTGTATTTTGTTTTCATTGGGTGCGGTGTTTCATATATGTCTGTTAGGTGTAGTTTGTTTAGTGTATCATTCATGTCTTGTACTTCCTTGTTGATCTTCTTATTAGATATTTTATTCATTATTGAAAGTGGAGTGTTAAAATCTCCTATTATTGTAGAACTGTCTATTTCTACCTTCAAATTTGTGAGTATTTGCTTCAAATATTTTGGGGCTCTGCTATTAGGTGCATATATATTTGTAATTGTTATACCTTCTTGGTTGAATTGTCCCCTTTATCGGTATGTAATGATCATCTTTGTCCCTCATACCTGTTTTTGTCTTAAAATCTATTTTATCTGATGTTGTATAGCCATCCCAGCTCTCTTTTTCTTACTACTTGAATAGTATGTTTTCCCACCCTTTCACTCTCAACCTACTTGTAACTTTAACTTTAAGGGAAGTCTCTTGCAGACATCATATAGTTGGATCATGTATTTTTTTAAATCCATTTTGCTAATCTTTGCATTTTGACTGGGGAGTTTAATCTATTTACATTTAAAGTTACTCCTAATAATATAGGACTTTCTACTGTCATTTTGCCTTTGTAAGTCTTATACCTTTTTTGTCCCTCACTTTCATTAAAGCCTACCTTTATATTTATTTGCTTTCTTGTGTTGTGCTATATATTTTTCCTTTATTTTTTAAACAATTTATCAAAGTATATCATTCATACATGACCATACATAAACTATAAGTGTTCAGTAAATATCGTGAACTTACAAAACAAACATGCATAACATCATACAGGGCTCCCACACATCACCTCCCCCAAAGCACCCTGCATTGTTGTGAAACATTTGTTAACAAATCATGAAAGAGCATTGTCAAAGTATTACTACTAACTGTGGTCTGTATCTTCCTTCCCTATACATTTTTTTAAAGGATTTATTTACTTATTTATTTACTTTTATCTATCCCCCTCCCCCGCCTCGTTTTTGCTGTTTCTGTGTCCATTCACTGGACAACTCTCTATGTCTGTTTCCTGCCCTCTCTTCTCATCCTTCTCCTCCTGTCTTCACTCATATCCAGTCCTCGAAATCTCTGATGTGGGAGAGAGGCCTCCTACCACCAGTGCCATCTTAGATCCTGGTTTTTTCGTGCTTCTCATCTTGGCTCTCCCTTATGTCAGTCTCCTGTTACGTCATCTTGCTGCGTGGCTCGAGGGGCCTGATGGTGCACCTGTGCACAGGGCCTGGAGGCTCACCGGCTAGCGGGCCCTGGCGGCAGGGGCCTGGAGGCTTACCTGCTGATGGGGCCTGACGGCGCACCCATGGACGGCGCCTGGTGGCCCACACATCTTGTATATTTTTCTTTTTTTTCTTTTTACCGGGAGGTCCTGGGGATTGAACCCAGGTCCCTCCATATGGGAGACGGACGCCCAACCACCTGAGTCATATCTGTCCCCCTGCTATATCTCTTAAGGTTGACCAAAGATACCCAAAGTTGTAGTCTTTTCCCATACAGGATGTTCATATAAATAAATCAGGCTTAGTTTATCACCAGCATTCTAAAAACCAGACCTAGGGAGAAAAACTAGGTCTGGGGACACATTCATAGTTCCTAATATAGCTAATGTTTAGCCTACCCTGATTATCACAAAAATCAGGTCAGCGAGAATATTTGCAGTGTGTTGTACTATATTGAGTGTCTTCTCATTTCTATCTGGATATATTTTTCATCTGTTTTTCTTGTGGTAACCATGGGTTTAAGTTAACATCGTATAACAATTATATTTTGTTTGATACTAAGATAACTTCAATAACATGCACATATAATTTTCCTATACCCCTTTCTTCCCTTCCATTTTTTTTTTCTTTTTGGTTCTTGTTACCACTTATATCTTTGTACAGTGTATGTCCAAAACTTAGATTTATCATTAATTTTTACACCTTTTTATTTTTGCATTTTAGCATGTATAGGAAGAAAGAAGTGGAGTTATGTACTAAACAATAGAATACAATTATACTGGCATTTATAGCTATCCAAATGGCTACCTTTATGGCCAGTCTTTATTTCTTCATGCTGCTTTGAACCACTGTCTAGTGTCCTTTCATTTCAGTAGTCAGAAGAACTCCCTTAAGCATAACTTGTAGGTCAAGTCTAGTGGTGATGAACTCCCCATTTTTGTTTATCTGAGAACATCTTAATCTCTCCCTCGTTTTTGAAAGAAAGTCTCACTGGATATACAGTTCTTGGCTGGCAGTTGTTTTCCTTCAGCACTCCAAGTATTTCAACCCACTGCCCTCTTGCTTCTATGGTTTCTGATGAGAAATCAATACTCAATCTAATGGGACTCCCTTGTATGTAACACATTGCTTTTCTCTTACAGCTTTCAGAACTCTCTCCTTGTCCTTTGCATTTCATAGTGTAATCAATACATGATGGAGTTTATTTTTCCTTCATGTTTATCCTGTTTTGGTGTTCTCTGAACTTCTTGGATGTACATATTTACGCCGTTTCTTAAGTTTGGGAAGTTCTCTGTCATTATTTCTTTGACTTAGCCTTCTGCTCCTTTTTCTCTTTCTTCTCCTTTTGGGACTCCCATAATGCATATATTGATATGCTTGATGGTTTCCCATAGCTGTCTTAGGCTATTTTTGTTTTTAATATTTCTTTCTGCTCCTCACCCTGACTCATTTCAAGTAAATGTCTTGTCTTCAAGTTCACTGATTCTTTTTTCTGTCAGCTCCAATCTACTCTTGAAACCCTTTCGGGCATTTTTCATTTCAGTTATTGTGGTCTTCAACTCCAGTAGTTCTGTTTGGTTCCTTTTTGAAATTTCTATCTCTTTACTTAGAATCTCATATTATTCATTCATTATTTTCCTGATATCCTTTAGTTCTTTCTCTGTATTTTCCTTTATCTCCTTTAGCATTTTTAAGATCTCCTTTTTAAAGGTCTTGTTCAGTATGTCCCCATTCTCATCTTCTTCTTTGTTGTTTTTGTTTTTATCCTCTTCCTTTGGATGGGCCATTATTTCCTGTTTCGTTGTTTGTCTTGTATTCTTTTGTTACACACTGTACTTTTTAATATTTTAAAATGTTAGCTCTGAGATTTACTCCCTGAGATGTCTGTTTCTTGGTTTTATAACTAGCCCTGGAGATAATACAGAGATTTTCTTGAGCTTCAGCTCTCCTATCAGGGAGGTCTGCCTAAGGTGAATGCAGTGTTCAGGGTTTCCCTGACTTTTTTGGGCCTCTGTCTTGTCCTGAGTTTTTGCTTGTTAGTTGTTTTGGAGTTTCACCTTTTTATAGGAGTTTTGTTGTCTCCTCTGTTTCCCAGGGGATAAACATCCCTCTTCTAGGTATTTGAAGCCACACTGTCCACCTCTATTGTTTTTTACACCCCTTTTGTTGTCTCAGGCTACTTTTGCCTGGAGGACAAAATCTGGGAGGAAGGTCACCCAGGGGGAGGACCTTCCCAAGACAGTCTTTCCCAGCCAAAGAAGGGCCGGGGACCCACAAAAGGGGTGCAGACCAGTTCCAAAGTGTTCTTTGGGGTGGGGGGTCAGGAAGGGCACCAAAATCTTCACCAATGGCTCTCCAAAGCTGAGCTATCCTGGCCTGCCCAGAAAATACAGCCCTTCATCTAACTTTCCCCCACAGCCCTGAGGAAGCACTGTTTTTAAATCTTCATTGCCTCCTCCCCTAGGAGGAGGTTGAAACAATGGTTGCTGCCAACTTTGTCTAGGGTGGGTTCAAATAATAGCTGCCTTCAGAGCCAGAAACCAGGAGTCCAATTTTGCTAATCAAAAGCCATGATCAGTGATTGGCCATGTCTGCCCCTGTTCTTGGGGATGTGGATTTTATCTTACTTTCTGTCACCAGCAGGTAGCCAGGGACTGGATCCCAGGAGTGGGGGGTGGGCACCAATAGTCACCATGTGCAGAGAAAGCAATTTATTGTAATTTGTCAAACTCTTCCTCCAGCCCATCCCTGGATGCTGTACAGTTTTCTTCCGATCTCTGAAGTTTTAAAATAGTTATTTCAGACAGTTCCTGCCTCTTTAATAGTTGTTTTGGTAGAAGGACTGAGTCCTGGTCCTCCCTACTCCAACATCTTCCCCAGAAGTTCTCCCCTCACCAGCTTTTTCTTAACGTTTAGAAGCTATTAATAAGCATTGCTTAGCTTCATTATTTAGTTAGGGAAGGCATAATAGTGATGTTTTATCATTGCTTCTACATTTTATAATTGCAATTGTTTTTTAAAGACTTTCCTTCCACAATATTTGGAAAACTGAGCTACAGGTCTTATGGGAAAGACAAGTTAATGCTTTATTCTTTCCCCATGTTTAACAGTTTTCAGAATGAGTTGGCTCTTATAAACATGCAAAATGAGAGTTTGGGATTTTTGTTTAATAGTGTCTTTATGAACTCAAGTATTATGAAATATTTGATATGTTTACATCTATTCAGTTATTATTCTCTTTGTGATCCAACTGTCCCAATTTTGGTCACTGGGAACACTTTTTGGCTCCTGAGTCATTTTGATATAATCTCATTCATTGACAGTTTTCTTGCTTTCAGGTATAAGATATCCAAGGCTCATCTCATATACTTTCTGCTCCAGACTTGGAATTAATTATTTCTCCAAGATGCCCTGGTTCATTATAGTGGGGAATGATATTTCAAGACCACAACCATCTGGGGACTAGGAGTTCTCATGGCTACTGGTCCATACTGGTCAGGCAATGCTTCTCAGCCTTTTCAGTAAACAGAGCTTGGAAATATGTATCTATTAAATAGCAAATATTTCACAAATTCATATTATTTTCAATTCAAATTTAGGTAACTTATAGTTTTGCTTAACATCTCATCTGCTGAACATGGTTTTAAATTTGTATCTCATCTGCTGAAAACAAATTGATTCCTAAGTACTTACTTGCTTTATCTAATTATCATAGTTAATAGTTTTAGAATAAGAAAAGCGATATTTTTACTTATAGTATGATTATTGAAAGCACATTAAGGTTTTTGGGGGCTTTTTTTTTCCAGTTCATTTTGCCCTTGGTATATATCCCCAAATTAGTTGTTTCATAATCAGTAAAATAAGTCTTTTAGGTGTCATTAAGTCACCAACTTAATATACAGTTAGATTCATTTGTTATAGTTTACTTTGATTTTTGGAGATTGCCATTTTAATTTTTGATTCATTTAGGTAATTATACAAAATATTTACATAGCTCCAAAGCCAAATTTACAAAATGAGATACACTCAGAGAAGTCTTGATTCTATTTCTGTTACCTCTTCTTGTCCCCTTCCTGCTTTTTATAGATAAGTGCTTTCATTTATTTTTGTTTATTCTTCAACTTTCCATATATGTACATATGCAGATATGAGATAAGAGGTAAAATATGCTATAAATGTTGGTGGACCTTGTCAAGTCTTATTTTAAAAGTAAAGAATTCTTCCTATGAAATATTCTATTTTCCTGCACTTATCCCAATTATTTAAGTAAAAGTAAGGGTTTACATAGAGCAAGTTTTCCTAACAAAATGCACACTTTTTTCAATAACCAGTGGGAAAAGGAATTGAAAAGTTAAGAAAGTTCCTTTGAAAGTTAATATCTACACCTATTAAGATTCACAGCAGAGTTTCTTTCCTCTTTGGAGTTCAACAGCTTTTCAATGAGGAAAGTGCTGGTTTTACTAATGGAAATGGCCTTGTGTGTGTACAGAACTGGGTTTGTGGACATTAAAAGCTATTTGACATGCACCGATCTTTTTCTGGTAAGAATTTGGGAATAGCAATTTCTTTCCTGCTTCTTTGATCTCTTCCCAAATCCCATGGTGGTATATTATGGTTGCAGAGAACTGTAAATGTTAGCGAGCAACAATTTGAAAGCCTTGAAAAATGTAGTTGCAAAGGCAATTCAAACATCAGATATCCTTCTTGTCATTGACTCTGCTTTCAGAGCTATTGAGGGAGCTCTGTCAAATCTCAAATGGCACTGGGTTCTGATCTGGTATGAATACTCAAGTTACCTTGAATATCTGCATTTTCAATGCAAGAGAGCAGCTGTTATTTTCTTCTTCCCTTTTCTTAACACACACCCACACTCACAGAAAAGTCATTTCTTTCTAAAGACAAACGTGACAGTTTTGGATAAGGACAGAGGAGTATAATCTCTACCCAGTCAAGATATATATCTGACCCCTGATGTTTTCTTGCTGAGGTGAATTTTCATTACCAATTTGTAGTTTGGGAACTGTGCTCAGTAAGTGTGTTTTGGGAAGTTGATGATGGGGAAGAGAGGTGTTGTACAGCTCCTGCTACAATAATTGTGAGGAGACTGAAGGATAATAAAAAAGGCAATGAAACATTGAACAGTCTCTGCTTTATAGTGTCTCTCTCTCCCTCTCTTTCTCTTCCCCTAAATAGTAGCATAGAAGATAAATGCATAGTTTACTGTTAGGTATATAAAATAAATTTTATTTTACTAATATTGATCACACTTACACATACATGTATTGTATGTTTAACTCTGTAATTTTGTCATGATAGTCTACTATCCTGTGTCTACCAAAATGGAAGCTACTTGCCCCAAGGAGACTGAAGGATGGGGAAGAGTGTGGCGGGAGGATCTGCTTCTCCTTAAATATCTTTGGCACTAACACTTAAGGACCTTTCAGTATCAGTCATCATTTTTCTGAGATTGATAATACAAAAATTGATGTCAAACCAAATGGCTGTCTCCATGTAATAACCCCAAAGAGAGTGAGCTGTTGTTTTCTGTGTCCTTTGGAATTTTAAAACTGGCTAATTATTTAAGAAAAAGCCTCTTTTATAATCTTATCTCCCTACTCTACCTACTCCTGCATCCCTACTTCCCCAGCTCCTCCAACCCACCCTTAGCTTTCCAGAATTAAGGGAGTCCTGCTCAGGAGAGACCACTGAATGAAAGATTTGCTCTACGACCAATGCGCTGTGTGACCTCAGGTCAAGCACTTTCCCTTTCTGTACATCAGTTCCTTTCACCATAAAATGAAAAGCTTGAAATAATCTCCATGGCTTCTTTCAACTCTGACATTTGTGGAATCTACAAAAATGCTCTAAGATATTAGAAGAGTTCCATTTAAACACCTGGAGAGGTCTTTGCATATATATTGTATTTCACTTGCTAAATCGCCAAATAAACCTGACACGGGTGAGCCCCAAGAGGATGCCAGACCAAATTGCAAATGTCTGTTTGTGATGATGGAGGTCTTGTAATCTGAGCATTGATTCTAGAAAGCCGTTAGGTGCTTCTCAGAGCAACGTAAGATTATAAAGTGATGTATTACCCAGGAGAAATCCTTTCCCATTTACATTTCATTTTCTTCTGTGGTATTTAACTTTTTTTTATTATATGCAGCCATCATAAATATTTATATTGCAATGTATGATTGGTCAATAAAGAAAAATCGATACTGGGTTTTTGCTACCTAGGAAAGAGTTGGGCTTTACCTGACTCTAATCAAGAATCTTAAAAAAAATAATCACAGGATAGGGGACCAAGTGTCAAAAGAACAATAAAGATTATTTATTTCATACTTTTAAATCATATATATTTTACTCATTTACACACTTGTATCTATACACAAATGCTTTTGGATTAAAATGCCATTTCGTTAGTAACTCTTAATTCAGCTTCTCCAACTTTCGTCCTACAGCACCTAAGAACTATAGAAACTGAAGAAATTCTAAAGAAGACAGAAAGTTGATCATCGCATTATCTTGCCATGATTATGGCAGCATCTGCCATTAACTATAAGGAAAATGAAATTAGAAGTAGGGAAAAAGAGTTTGTTCATCCCTTCCGTAAACATAGACAAAGTACCTACTCTGTGCCAAGTAATATTTTGATGTTTGGGTACCAGCTGAAAGGACCAGGCTCTTACTTTCTAGTGTGGAGAAGGGGTAGATAAGCAAAGAGGATAAATTCTGTACAGATCATTAAAACAAGCTCATGGGATAGAGTATCACTGAATGTCTGTTTTAGATGGGACAATCAAGGAAGTTCTTGAGAAAGAAATTTAAGTTACAATCTGATTGTCCTGCAAAGAACTATAGTCCAATTGGAGAAGTAAGACATGCAAACAAATTTTATATAAGGCAAGAAACGGTCAGTGCTCCCAAGTTTTTGCTACTCAAAGACGGTTTATGAGCTAGCAGCATCAGCATCCCTTGAGAGCTTCTAAGAACTGCAGACCCTCAGGCCCTACCTTGGACACATTTCCCGGGTGATTTGTATACATATAAATGTTGGAACACCACTGCTTTAGGAGAGGGAAGTCAGGGGAGAAAAGAAGTCACATACAGGTTGCAGCTAGGAAGGGTTCCTAGAGGAAGAAGCATCTAGGCAGGATCTAAGAGAATCGATAGAATACAGGTCGAACTATTGCTCACCATCACGTCACCAGTCTCCAGAGAGGTTCACAGCTAGCCCATTCATCAGGTCGTCAGGCTGGAAGAGGTGAATGTGTTTCACAAATACACTTACAGATTTGGAAATAATCAGATTCAACGGTGTGGTAGTCTATGTTGGCTTCTGGGTGTGAGTCCCTGGAAAGAGTCAACCTAAATGGCTAATTTTCCTGCTGATGTCAGATCAGAAGAATTTCAGTGCAAAATACAAACATGTGTGTTTGTGTGAGTGTGTATGTCTGTGTGTATGTGTGCATGCACTGTCATGTAGAAGAGTATATGATCAGAAGCCAAATGGATCTGATCCAAATCATTTTACTTTTCGTCTGTAAAATAGTATTAATAAAAACTACCTCATGAGGTTGTTGGAAGGATTAAATGAGGTAATGAAAGATACTACCATGCCTGGCCCAGTATATGAGCTCAAAAACACATTACCTCCTGTTTAATAAAAACTATATATCAGCTCAACTTCCTGTTTTATAGGAAAAAAAGATCTAAAACTATTTTTATAGGAAAAATAGATCTAAAACTGTTATCTCTATATCTAGTAGATATTATTTAGAATCATTTTCACCACAAAATTGTGAGAAATAAATAAGATTTCAAGATGTCGAAATGAAGTGCCAGACAGATTTTGTTGTTTAATACAAATAATAAATACATGAAATTTACATGCTCTGAGCAAATCAACATCTTTTGGTCTTTCTTTGTCATTGTGGTACAATTCTGCTTGGGAAAGGATCAGAAAGAATAATGCTCTTTCAGTTCCTAGGTTAATTACTAGTCATCATGTTGGCTGTTTTATGAGAAAAACATGTAATTGTAATTGTCACATGTTCAAATCTAACTTTTCTAATGATCCTTTAAGAAGATCTTTGTTAATGACATAATTTGTCTTGCAAATTAGGTTGATTTAAGACCTCAATATGCCTGCTACATTCTCTCTATAGTTTAAATGCTTCCGAATTTATGTAAAAATATTATGGGCTCTAAGTTTGCATTATGGAGGTATAAGTCTTTACTAGATTCCACCCCAATCCCCAGTGCAGTCTTGGATTTCATTTGATGAGGCACCAAGAAGCACAGGAGTTTGAAGAGGGCCAACAAGGGCCAAGCTAATTGAAAATTGATATCAAAACAAAAGGAATTATGAGTTTTGAAGGGATTAAAATCTGGTGCAAGAAAAGCACAAACAGCATAGCCAAGCAGGAGAAAAGGCTGAGAAAAGAATTGAAGGAACATTAGAGAAATGATTCTTTCAACCAGGGCAAACTTAAGCACAGTGTTCCGCCTCATTTGAACTTATCCAGCCAGCACTGTCTTATACCTCAGGGGATGGAAGTCTTTATGAAAGAAGAGAAGACAAATGATAGTTTCTCATCTGTTTTAAGGAACCGTTAAAAGGGAGGTGTGGTGGAGTTTTCCTGATAATGTATATTGAAAGACTTTCTAGGCTCTCTTCTTTCTTTTTCCTTCCTTCCCCCCTCCCTCCCCCCTCTACTTGCATAGCAAGATAACAACATCTTGAAGTGGTTTATTTGCGGCATTTTCTTATGGGAAAAGGAGGAAAATTCTTGGTATTTTAGCCTTGCCTGAGATATGACAGCAATGCATATCTCCGCCCCTACTACCCCACCTTGAAACATTTAAAGCATATGCTCATCTTAAACCTGTTCTCTCCTACACTGAAATAGAATAAAATAAGATAGAGTGAAATAAAGAGAAGATTTTTTTTTTCTATACAGCAGAGCAGGAGACCCAAGTTGAGATCTGGGGTCTGGCTCATCACTAAATATCTGACCTTGAAGATTCCCTCTCTTCTTTGCTGCAATGTCCTTGTCTGTTAAACGAAAAGGTAAAATAAGTTCCAATGGCTGCCTGAACTACCATATTTTAAACCTGCAAATACCTGTCTGAATTTCACTGGAAAGGGATTACAGCTTTCAGAAGTACAGGTTTTAAAGCACCTTGATGGTTAAAAGCCCACCCTCTTGAAATATTATAGACCTGTGTTCTAATCCTGAGCCTTTTCCTTCCTTTATTCCTGACCTTGGACAAGTTGAATAATGCTTCAATTGCCTTACCTGTAAGGTAAAGACAATATTGTAACTTTCCCATAGCACTTTTATGAGAATTAAATGACATAAGCACAATCCTTGGCATAGAGTAAGTCTCTAATAAAAAATTGGAGATTTGTAAGAAGAGAAATGTTTTGAACTAGATTCATCATGTAAGGCCTGGTGCTACAGCAGCCATTTTAAAATCATGAGGTTATAAGCACATAGATAGCCTGGATTCTTGATGGCATCATTGAGCTATAGAACCAGCTCTGCAATTGTCTATTACCAGCTTTCTTGTTAAATCAGTTAATAAATATCTGTGTTGTTTTAGACACTCTAAGTCAGGGCTTTGTTGTCTCTAATTGGCATCATACTTGGTACAAAATAACTGCCTAGCTGGGCAGAGTTCATGGTAAAGACTTAAGCATGGACTTTTAGATGATAAATATTCAGATAGTATTTGTAATGTAGGTATTTAGGCTGAGATGTTTCTGTACCTTTACCCAACTTGAGTGTGAGCTCCTGTGATTTCTGTCACCCAATGTCCAACATTGCAGATAACACTTTGTAAAACTACTGATTCAACTGACAGGAATCAAATTTACTTCTACAGTGTAATTTTGTTATGAAGTCTGATTTTAAAAAAAGGCAGAAGGGGGCCATATAAACCCTGGGTTAGAATCTCAGCCACTGAGCCTTTTTTTTCCTACCGCCTTATGTGAGTCATTGGACTCTTCTCAGCCTCAGTTTCCTCATCTGTAAGAAGGTAACAGTACTTTCTACATCTCAGGGATATAAGGATTCAATGATATAATGAAGGAAAATTTTAAAATGTTATTAGCATACACAGAGTAACCTCCAACTACCATTTTAGTTACGTACCCATTTGCACAAACTGGAAAAGTGAGGGTCTTAGTGTCTCTGTCTCAAATGTGGCTGGACTGTAGGCATCACTTTACATTCTCTAGCATGTTTGGAGTCTCTGCTTCAAAACATTTGGTTGTTTTATGATCTTAATCCCAATTTTCAATTCCAAAATGCCTCACACAATGATTTTCATTTTCCCACAAAAATGCTTTAAACCAGACTAGATACAAAAGGCAAGAGCTTTGAGCGGTAATCCTTCCAGTTGTCTTTGGATCTTTCTTCCACTTCAATGAAGAGATCAATGGCTAACCCACTTGTTCATCATTATAACAAGGGTATTGGCTTATAGAGCCCAGCGATGCTTTTATACTATAGTGGAGAAAGCATTTACACATGAGCTGGGTTTAGGTACTGGTTCCGACATATACTCTGGTACCCCAGGCAGGTAACACTGGGTCCACTGTTTTTTCATCAGTACAGTAGCATGAATAATACAGGCTTGACATGGGAACAAAGTGAGATCAGGAATGTGAAAGGAATGTCCTGATAAAGAAGTTCTGTACAGTATCACTTGTATGAAAAAATCACATGATTTATGAATCCTTTCTTGGGTTTGTGTCTTCTTTTACAAAGAGTAACTGGAACAATGGTTTGCAGTTCATTGTGGGTGCTTCCCCTTGTTTTTCCAAAGAAATTCATTTTAAGAAATCTTGCTTGTGTAGTGGAATCAACTGATCCAGAAATACATGACCTTCAAAATAACAATCAGATATGTGCTGTCTTTTAATTTCTTTTCTTTCGATTACCCATAGGACCTCCCTGTTGAGACAAATCTTGACAGTAGGAGGTAAACTAAAAACAAACAAAAAGAAGTGTATATAGAAGAAGTTTTAAGGCATGAAAATGAGTACAGTGGATTAGTTTCCTGTGGCTGCTGTAACATATTACCACAAATTTCATGGCTTAAAATAACAGAAATTTATTCTCTCACGGTTTTGGAGACCAGGAATCCAAAATCATGATGTTGGCAGGGTTGGTTCCTTTTGGGAGCTCCGAGAGAGAAACTGTTTCATGCCCCTTTCCAAGCTTCTGGTGGCTGCTGGCAGCCTTTGGTGTTCTTTGGCTTTTAGACACATCACTCCTATCAATGCTTCCATCTTCAAATCACCTTCTTCTCTCTGTGCTTCTTCTCCCTTTATCTTCTCCTCTATGGCACTCATCATTGGATTTAGAGCCCACCCTAATCTAGAATGATCTCATCTTGAGGTTCTTAACTAATTACATCTGTAAAGACCCTTTTTCCAAATAAGGTTCCATTTGCAGGTTCTGGGTGGACACATCTTACAGGGGCCACTGTTAAACCTACTATATTATATTAACCTGGATTTGAATCCCAGTTCTGTCAAGTACTAACTACACAGTCTGTACTCTTGGCCTTCATGTCCTCATTTATAAAATGGGTCATGATAAAATCTTTACAAGACTGTGGTGACATTAAAAGAAACCATGAATGTCAAGAGTCTGACATGTAATAGGCACTCAATACATAGTAGTAATTTTTTAAGGTAAATGCTAGCTTTGGAACATTTAATATTCATGTAAATGAAGGTCAAGCCAAAGGAAGAAAAAAATACAGAAATTTAGTGGAAATTGCCCTGGACTGGGACTCAGAAGTTCTGCCACTAACCAAATGGTTCTAACACCTTTGAAAAGTTTTCCTTTCCCCATCATTGGTTTAGACCTAACAATCCCCTTCTATAAATTGTATGAATTGAGCAATATACCTTTGATTTGCTTCTCCCTCTGGTATTCTTAAGGCTTGATAAGTATAAAATTTAAGGTTGTCTTGGGAGTAGTTGGGTGAAATCACATAAAAAATGAAAAGTCCACCAAGAAACAAAATCTCTATCTCCTCTTTTGCCTTCACATCGTTCTGGAGATTGATCCGTTTTCCAGGGCTAGATTTTGGTCAGAAGCTCGTCCCACCCATTTAGAGAAAGTGTAGTGAGCTGGCTAAAGCCAGCCTTGGGGATGGCTGTTTTATTTTTTCAGACTTTAAACTGATCAAAACTCCGAGTTCCCTTCCCCACCCTCAACCACCAATTCCTCAGCCTTTGCCTTTTTTTATTTTATTTTATTTTTTTAAAGATTTATTTATTTATTTATTTATCCCCCCCCCCCTTGCTGCTTGTGCTTGCTGTGTCCATTCGCTGTGTGTTTTCTCCGTGTCTGCTTATCTCCCCCCTTGCCGTGAGGTCCCGCTGCATCAGCCCACCACGCCGGGCGGGCTGGCCTGCCCTCACAAGGAGGCCCCGGGAAGCGAACCTGGGGCTTCACACATGGTGAACGGGGACTCTATCGATTGAGCCATACCCACTTCCTGTTGTGAGGGCTTGCTGCATCAGCCTACCGGGTGGCGCGGGCCGGCCTGCCCTCACAAGGAGGCCCCGGGAAGTGAAACCAGGGCCACCCATATGGTAAACGAGAGCTCTATCCATTGAGCCACACCCGCTTCCCATCAGCCTTTGCCTTTCAAAATCTGCCATGGCCTTTGAGAAATTTTCTGAATTGCCTTCTTGGACAGATAAAAGCTGGGGGCAGGAATGCAAAGATTATCTGGAGAGTCATAAAACTCTGCATGCAACTAGGGTTTGCTACATAATTCATGGGGCCCCCTGTTCAAAAAGTAGGAAATAGTGCCATTTAAAGGTACTAAAATATGAAACTTTTTCCTTTCTCCATCGGTCTCTCTCTCTAGACCAAAGTGTTTTTTATTTGCAATTTAATGTTGCCCTCTGAGAGAGATAAGGATACTCACAGGGCAGGGCAAACTCTCACACATGCTCAAGGCCCTGCCCCATGAGTAGTTGTCTGCAGGCTGTTTCTTTTCCTGCCAGGATTCCACCTATCTGGCCAGACCTAGGCAGGGAATTCAATCTTTCCTTTTCAAGGCCCGCTGTTGGAGCCCATGGGGATAGGCGACCATCAAGGAATTGCAACTTCTGTGCAAGGATGTACTTGCTACCTGGATCAGGGTTGGGAAAGAGGCTCACTCCTATAGATGCCAGATGAATGTGTTATGGAACATCTAGCCCAGGACAGGGAAAGTTCCACTATATCTCACCCTGAGATTCCAGGGTGGAGGTGGAGGAAGACAATGCAACCCAGTCACCATCTTTCATGGAGGATGGCAGTAGTTATCAGGGCAGGGCCAGGGAAGGGTAGGCAGGCAGAAGCCTGGGTCACTCGGTGGCAGATAATCCTTCTTGGGGTGGAAAAGCAGCAGGAGGTAGGATCCAGGGAGCCAAAGCTCCAAGTCCCTGGAGTATGGTCCATTGTTCCATCAGACTACACTTAACACATTGAATGTCAAGCTCCTGTGTACAGCATAGGCAGAAAGTTATGCCAGGCAACTAACCTTCTCCCCTGGAATGTGTGCAATTGATTTGATCCTCTTTTCCAGACACTAGTTTCTCTAAGGCCCACAGGGGAGGTTTCCACAATCCCCTTTCCACATTTTCTCCCAGTGTTGAGTTCTTTCTAGGCTTTATGAAGACCACAGCTTTTTTCTAAAATGGGAATCAAAAAGCAACAATTTTGTGCCTAGCCCATGGAGACATACAAAGGAGTTTTATGGATCCTGAGAAACAATGAAACTGAAATCTCCAATCATGAGTTCCCTGAGAGCAGGCTCTGTGTCCTCATCTCTATGTGAGCTGTTTGCCTCAAGACAGGTAGCTCATGACTCAAAAATAAGACAAAGTTTCTTGTATACCAAAATTATTGTAGCATCAGCCACAACCAGCCTAATTACCAAAATATGTTGCCCCACCCCACCTAAAGTGTCTCTTGGACATTTAGGAAAAATTTCCAGGGTACACTCTAACACATTGAGACAGAGCAAATTCCATAGTTCTGCACCATCTTGGCTCTGATATTATATTACTTCCTAGGCTGTCAATGGCCCTCAGATTGCCATTCCACTGGACACAGCTATCCTCAGTGGTCTAGGGCCATTTCTACCTCCTGCACTGACCAAGGAAAGGGGAACACTGTCCCTCTCCACATTTCTCACCTCTAAGCAGAAGCAGATGCCTTTACCTTAATCACCACTGCAAAAAAAAATAGACCAGGCTATACTTTAATATGAACTTATTAATAGGTTGAGGATAATGGAATAGACACATGACATGACACAGAGAATAACTTATAATTTCCATTTGTAGCAGCTATTTATGTTCAGAATCCACGGGTCCAAGTACAGCGTCATGGTCCCTTAGCAGGTCATGCCCACCTAGCTCTTAGTCTTCCTCCACGTGGCAGGAAGCAGTTCCAACCCTCCACCATACCCTCCCACACATCTCAATTGCCAAGGGCTCTCCAAGCATTTCCCCGTCACAGTCAAGTATAACGGATCCTGGTCCCCTGGGAAAGTAGGAGGTTCCCCCTTGCCTTTCTTAAGCCTTCTTTCAACAGCCCTCTTCTTCTACATCAGGATTACAAGGTCCCAAGGATGACTGACAATGGGTAATACCCATTCTCTTTAGGGAAAACCTCACACTCACCTACAAGGAGGTAGTTGGGACCTTTGCTCTAGAGAAGACAGTGTCCATTTTTGGGATATCTCTATACTTTGGGGTAATTCACTGGTAAATAATACTAAGTAAGGGACATTAATCTATATTCTCTCTATTGCTGAGTTCTGTTCAATCTTTTTTTTTTTTTTTTTACAAGTTTTACACCAGAATGAGATGGTGAAAATAGATATCCACACCACTACTTATAATTCCTTTCCATCTATTCTCCATTTCCTGTATACAGCTGCTAATAATTCCACAAGAACACACCATGATTTATTGGCTAGGCCAGTCAAAATCCCTAGGTAGGAAAAATACTTTTTTTTCCCAGGGAAGCAACTTTCAGATTTTAATGTTAAAAAACCACCCAGTTTTATCACTGAACAGAGAATATGTATCATCTAAATCTGAGGTGTTTACCTGAGGTTAAGTCACGCAAATCAGATCTTTCTAAAGAATTAAGAGTAAGTTTTTGATCTGTATTTATACCTAAAGGGCACTATAAAATAATTTTCTCAAAATAAAAGGGGGCAATTTCATTCACTCTAAAGATACAATCACAGGGCTCTTATGGGCTAGGCAGTGTTCCGTGCGTGTGTCCTGGTGGGGTGGGCGGCCAGGTCCTCTTGTGAACTAGAAAGACAGGGAATGTCAAAGATAAACTGAGGAATTTTTAAAATTTGGTTAAAGTTTATTTGGGCAACAAGTAATTTGCGAATAGGACACTACCAAACCTTAAGTGATAAGGAACTCTGCCAAAGGAGTGGAAGGAGATGTTTATATAGTGCAAACGCAGAAGCCAGCAAGCACATGTTCTGATTGGTTGACATTAAGTTTCCATTTTATGTGAGGGTCTTAAAAAGTGGGGAGCAGATATACGCTGAGTATATGTTATGCTTGTCCATTCTGATAAGTTAACTCTGCTGGACTGAAACTGGTTTATCACCAGTTCTGTAAGGTATATTCTATTGTTCCATTTTCTTGGAAAGCCCCTGAAGGTCGTTGTTTTTGTCTCCTGGAAAATCCTTTCTCAAAAAGGGGTCCCTCCAGGCAAGGCCCAATGCAAGTGGTCATTTTATTTTACTTAACAGGAAGATTCCTGTGTTCATGGGGTTTCTGATAGAGGTGAAAATAGACAACAGAGATGGACACAGTGAGCAAGAAAATTGCAGATAATGATAAATGCTAGGAAAACAAAAGGCAGCATGGTGAGCAAGTGACTAGATTAATGGTCTTTAGATTGGGTGCTCAGAAAAGCCTCTCTGAGGTTGGGGCATTTGAGCTGAGACTGGTCTAAGAAGTTGCTGATCATGTGAGGATCTGGCACCAGAGCCTTTCAAGCAAAGGATACAGCCAGTGCAAATGCCCTGCATCTGATCTCGAGGAACACAATGGAGGCCAGTGTGGCTTGATCAGAGTGAACTGGTGGAGAGAAGTATGAGCTTTGCTCCAACCAGTCACAGGGGCCAGATTATTTGGGGTTTTGTCGACCATGCTAAGGAGTTTAAAATATGGGGAATTCAATGTTTTTAAGGAAATAAATGGTATAGTACTTTTAAAAATTTCTCTTTAACTGCTTTGGAAAATTGATAAGGTAGATAACAATAGTGGACCCAGGAAAAGCAGCTCATAAGCGACTATGATAGACTGGGTGTGGTGGCGTGGCATTATGTACCCCAGAAAAGCATGTCCTTAAACTTAATCCATCCCTGTGGATCTGAGCCCACTGTAAATAGGACCTTTTCAGTTAAGGTGTAGCCAAACGGAATCAGGACGGGTCTTAATCCTATTGCTGAAAACCTTATAGGGAAGGCCACAAAGAGAGAAAACCATAGGGAGCAGCCAGAAACTGAAGGCTGAAGAGAGAAAGGAGATGCCAAGAGAAGCCACCATGTGCACTGCCATGTGACGAAAAGCCAAGGACCAAGGATTGATAGCGGGCAGTCCCAGAATGCCACAGTCTTCTGGGAGAAAGCATCAACTTGATGATGCTTTGATTTTGGACTTCTGCAAACCTCTAAACCATGATCCAAAAAATTCCCACTGTTTAAGCCAATCCATTGCAAGGTATTTGTCTTCAGAGCTAGGAAACTAAACACTGGGTGAGAGAGATTACGGCTTACACCTGGGTGATGGCATTAGCGAGGGACAGGGGAGGGGAGATTTCAGGATATAGTCTTCAGGTAGAGGAAGTAGGACTCACTGATAGATTGGATGTGGAAGGGGTAAAGAAAGGAGGAATCAAAGATGATGCATGCTTTTGACCTGAGGAACTAGATGGGTGTCATTTGGCAGCATCTTCGGAGTAGAAAAGACTGGGAAAGGAAGGGGTTTTGGATAGATAAAAAAATTACCCCGAAACTCACTCTTAGGGAACCCTGAAAACTGTTTATACCTTTTTAAATGTCACTATTTTTCACTGTCACAACAAACAAACAAATAATTTTAAGTTTCTGAGTCTACTTGTGCCCCTTTGTGATTCAAGTGCCAGACATAGGGCCTGAAGTCAATATAGATATTAGTTGAATGCTAGGAGACTAAAACATATGACTGGTAACAACTTTAGTATTTACAAATTCCAAATCCATTGTATCCCTTGATCCTCACAAAAGCCCAGAAAGAAAATGACCATCTCAGGCTTACATGAGCCATGGATGGGCTGGTCCTGAAACCCAGGTATCCTGACTCCCTGGCTGCAGCCTTTGTCAATAGAGTTACAGTCCTGGCAACTCTTCATGTGTATGAACCTCCAGGGGCTTTTCCCTCCATCATTTTCCTTCAGCCAGACTCTGACTCACAGCTGGGGAATCAGCCTCCTCATTATGTAGCGAATTCCATGAACACACACTAAGTGTTGTTTTCTACAAGAGACAGAAGTCGCTTCCTCTCCCAGGCTCCTTCCTCCATCAAAGGGTAGCATATTTTTCCTCAGAAAACTGTGCCCAGGTTGAGGGGAATTCTCCATGGTTTTGTGTAGACTCTTTGATATGCTCCAAAGCCACGTCTTTCATTCAATCCCTGAGGCCTTAGGAACAGCCAACCCACATGTGGTGGGAAGTGAGGCGAGAGGGAAGGAGGAATGTGAGGGAGATACAAACACAGCACAATGTTTTCCTTCTGAAAAACTTCATCAAGGCTCCAATTCCAATGACCTCACCTTCAAGAAATGCCAGCTCCTTTGCTCTAAATCAAAGTTGACTTGTGGTAGTGGTTCACATGTTTTGAGTCTAACGAGGCTACAGCTTCTTATACTCTGAAGGAAATCCTGAGAGAAGTATATGCCCTCTGACCTTGAGGTACGCCAGCTTCCACTTCCTGTTTCAGAATCAAGAAGCAAGTTGTACTTAGGACATGAGGCTGAATGCGAGCATCATTCAGATTGGGACACTTACTGCAATCCACCAGGGCACACTTGTTTCAAGGAAAGGAAACTGAATTATAGAAATGTGCTTTCAATTTCCCTACTTTCATTCTTGTTCCCACACTTAGGTCTTTTTTCACATCATATCATGTCACTTCCCTGTTCAAAATCTTCTAGTGCTTATCGTCACGTATAGCGCATAATCCATGTACTTTGGTATGTCCTACAAGACTATACATGACCTTACCCATGGGTACATCTCTGACCTCTTTTCCTATCACTGCTTCCATCACTCATTCCCGTACAGCTATGCCAGGCTCCTTGCTATTCCTAGAGCATGTTCAACACTCTGACTCATAATGTTTGGAACTGGTTTCCTTTTCATAACACAATGGAAAGCTCTTTTCCCTAAGAATCTCACAGCCCGTCCTTCAGCTTTGTGCTGAGATGCAGTAAGCAAGTTGGAAATATTTTGATCCTTCTGGTCTTGTTCTTATGATTTATTAGTTGGGACCAAAGCAATGATCATTCCAGGGCTTATTATTGCCTCTACTGTGGCAAGACCCTTCTGTGTTCTCCACCAAATGCCCCATGAATCTAAAGCTTTTCCAGTCTAGCTGGTGGGAATATGCACTATTCTCAATCCTGTCTGAGTGTTGGATACTGTTTCCTCTAATTCTTGGTTGCTGGTTTTGCCCAGTTTCTAGCAGTTTTCTTACATGAATGCAGTATCTAGTACTTAACTGAATACTAGAAAGGGACCCTATGGGTATCACTGGAATTTTATTTATGCACAACTTTGTCTTCTTCAGTTTTATGTCTCATGAACTCTAACTGCTTTTTTCTCCCTGGCCTCACCACTCCATCACCTCAACTCAAAAAGTCCACTGGGGTTCTGTCTGAATCCCCCCACTATATGCCATGGCCTGGAAAATCTGAAGGCAGTAAACTGAGGACATTGTAAGTTTTACCTAATTTTTTCCCCACCATTCAAGAATTACTGTCCTTTGTTGTCTTATATCTAGCATCTTCCAAACCATTGTTTCATGTATTTTTTCTGTTTTTTTTTATTTTTTGGGGGGAGGTGGAGGGGGGGGAGTTGTTTCAGGCAGGTTTTAAATTGCTCCTTTTATTCCATCTTGCTGGAAGTAGAACTCACATAGTCTTTCAGGAAGATGGATCTAATTATAATGAAAGTTTTTAGAGAGAAGATTTATCTGGGTTTTATTTCCAATTTTTCTATTCACTATGAAAATTTGTAAAAATTCTCTTTTCAAGACTTTAGTTGCTCAATTATAAGATGGAGAAAATAAAACTGGTCTCAAAGGATTGTGGTGAGGATTAAATAAAGTCATGTTGATGACCCAGCAGAGCTCACAATGAAGGTATGCCCCCTGTTCTCTTAATGGCATGGCACATTGTTTGACTGATTTTTTTTTCAGCTTGCTGTAAACTAAACCATAGACTTTTCCCTTAGTGCTCTTGCTTAGTGACACCTCTCAAAAATTTCTTGTGGAATCAGAACTCGAAGGCAGGATTTGTTTTTATTTATACTACAGGTTTTTCTGTTAGAAACAATTTATCATCATTCTATTCTGTTTCTATTTCTCTGGATACTCACTCTGACAGCTCACCATTTTCTCTATACCTTACTAACAACTGTTATTTACAAATTGGCTAAACAAGCTTCCATCTAATGTATGGAAGTACATTAGATCTTGAAGTACTATTTTATAATAAACATCCAAAGGAGTGAGTCTCTGTGCAAATTATCAATCCCAGTTTTCTCACATATTCTGATAAAGGGAAGTAAACATTGAATTTATTTTTAGTTTCTAAAGTCTATAAATCCAGGTAAATGAGACCACTCATTATGTGTCAAGGGCATGATCAATGCATTACTTCACATCCCAAAAATATAGCCAGCTAATTTTCACAACTCAGGACATCTGACACAATATGGAAGCATATTTTGACACTGAGCAATTTGTAGAATGACTTGCATTTATGAGCCAACATGATCTCTCAGTATGATTAATATCAGGTGGATGCTTCAGGAGTCTGCAATAACTAGCCTGAATAGTCAGGTAAAAAGAGGAAAGAACTATCAGACGGTGGCTGATAAGGGTCTAGCATTAATCATCAGAACGGTTAATTGGAGTTTCCATTGGCACAGGTTAAAACGCTGTTGGTTGGGAGAATCTTTTCCCTGTATTAGTGGGAAGCTCCAGATAAAATAGGTAATTGCTATTTTATAGATACTTAATGATAAAATGACAGAGGATATAAAAAAGGTGGGGTGGATTATGCAAATGGGGATATAATAATACAATAATAACAAATTTCATTGTTTATTCAGGCTTTTAAACTTTTTATTGAAGTATAATATTAACAAAGAAAAAGAGCAGGTACAACATTTGTATGTATTATAAATGTTTTCCATGAATTTTCTGAATCCTTATGACTTTTAAGTTTGATAAAATTATCAACAATATGAGGTTACAGGCACTGCGACTGAGAAAGATTGACGACTTTCTTTAGGTGACATTGCTATTAAGCCCAAGGCTTAAAACTTGATAGTGAGTGTTTGATGATTCCAAAGCCAGTGCTCTTTACCAAAGTTGTATTCTCATCCCTGTTTTGCACAGATGCTATCAAATTTAATTGCTACGGAAACCATGTGCTGTAGATAACATTCCCTATGCTTTACACATATGAACCTGAGGAGTATATTTACATAACTTTCCTAACATATCTACTGCCTGCAAGAATGGGGATTCAAGTCCAGGTCTTTTTATTCTCTTTCAACCCACTTTCCTACCCTTTACTACTTCCCAAACTACCTACCTGCCTGCCTGCCTGTTTGTATTATCTCCATCTGAGACCTAGAGAGGAGGAGGCAGATGAAAAGGGGCTTCTTCGGAGGAAAAATATTCAAGGAGGGGAGAGCACTCACTTATGCATTTGGAAATTGAAACTAGTGTGAGATGGCTGGGTCTTGAGAAGTGGTTTTCAATCCTGGTTGATCACTAAAATTACCTGGGGAGATTTATCCTAGACCAACTAAATCATCTCTGTGCATGTGTGAATAGGAGGGAAAGTACAAGTACTAATTTTTTTAAAAAAATCTGCAGATGATTTTAAGCTACAGCCAAGTTTCAGAACACTGGATTAGAAATTAGAGGGAGGGAAGAGTAAGAGTCAAAGTGAGATGGCAGCAGTGATCAGGGTCCTGAACTCATCAGACTCCTGAGCCCTGTCAAGATGCTGAACTTTATCTGCAGGACAACTGGAACCACTGGGGAGTTTTAAGAGAGGAGTAAGAGAATCCCATTTACACTTGAAGCCTCCATATGGAGAACTCATTGATCAGCAGGCAGTCATATCATTAACCCTGTTGCAAAGTCGATGGTAGTTTATGGCAGGGGGGATTGAAAAGGAAGTAGAAAGATCTGAGAAATGTTAGAAGGTAAGATCATAAGGACTTGGAAGAAGATTTGCTGTAAAAGGAGGAACAGAAGGAGTCAAGAAAAATGACCCACAATTTTGGCTTGTTGTTTGCATTCACTGATATAAGTTAACACGGATGATGGAGCAAGTTTGGGGTAGCAATTGGTTCCCTTTTGAGCATTTTCATTTGGTAGTGGTTGTAGGGCATGCAGAAGTGTCCAGGAGGCAACCAAGCATACAAGTCGGAAGCCC
Source organism: Cabassous unicinctus (assembly GCA_029593785.1). Classification (NCBI taxonomy): domain Eukaryota; kingdom Metazoa; phylum Chordata; class Mammalia; order Cingulata; family Chlamyphoridae; genus Cabassous; species Cabassous unicinctus. The sequence goes on from JAQZBX010000040.1 coordinate 78,273, forward strand.
AAGAGAGATATCTGGCCTGGAGCTATGGAATTAAAAGCTCTCTGCAAATAGGTGGTGATTAAAGCTTTTTATTTTTTGTAGTTAGTGGTGGTGGTTAGTTGTTTGGCTGCTTGCTTTTGAGATTTTGCTTTTGATTATTTGGTTTTCTTTCTTTCTTTTTTGTTATGTGTTTGTTTTGCTGTTATTGTTGGAAAAGTATTCTAAAAAAAGAGAGCAAATGGTCTTTATAAATCAGTACCTGCTTGTAACGTGTTGCTTTCCTGTTATTTTGTACTTGCTGTTGTTTTCTGTGGAGAGAGGAAAAAAAATAACTTATATAATAAGTTTTATTAGGTTTTTAAATCATCATGTGTGTGATCCATATTGAGTGGTAAATGGGAAAAAAATGAATATTTTTGGAGATGGTAGAAAAAATGCCTGGGTCGTGAACATAAAAATTCAATCTGGTTTTAGTGGAAGGTAATGGTAAATTTCAAAAATCAACATTTGTTCTCCTGGCAAACGTTTCCAAGTAGAAAAGTTTATTCTACTTTCTGCCATAAAACCAATGTTTGCTTACTCTATGGATACCATCAGGCATTTTGCGAAAGAATGCCATAAACTGGGTTCTATGCCTGTGGCCTTGGGTTTAGCAGATAACCATTTCTTGCTGGGATTTTTCTAATGTACTCTGGGAAATGCTTGAACATTATATGAGCAGTTGTGATGATGTGGTCAATTAAAGAATACTGCTTTGACAAAAATTTAGGAAAGTGGAAGTAAAACATTTTGAATATTTTGAAGAGATTCTAATCACATCTGATACTCTCATTTTACATATGGGGAAATTGAGTCTCAATGAGGGGAAGTAACTTGCCCAAGGGTACAGAATGGGGATCAAAGCAGGATCTACCTGTATCCAAGGTTCTCCAATATAAAGTTCCTGGATTGGGAAGAATGAGTCTGAAGTCCTTGCCTTGGCATAGATGGAAGTAAAGAATAGTGAAACAAATGGCACTGAGTTGGTCACAACCGTGCCATATGATGGGATAGGAAACAAAGGAAATCATTGCTGTTCTACCTAAACTAAGCATGGTGTCCCTCCCACTGATAAGAGTTTGTCCTCTCATCATAGCATTGTGGAGAAAGGAAGGTATCATACACAGCTACATTAACGTTTGAGGATATGGCATGTGAGTTTGGAAATGGAAGAATTAGATTACATCAGTACCTGAGGCTTAGTCACCTACTGGGTGGAAAAAAGAAATGTAGGGGGTGAGCCTGGCTGTCCATTTCACAGTGAATCATTGGACTTTTTAAACCAGAGGCTCTTTTGAATTTCATGAGAGAAGACATAGTGCTAAAAGGGGAATGTAGCCCTTCAGATGGAAAGAAAATATATGATCCCAGCACATTTGTTTAGTCTTTCTGCAACTCAGATAAAACAAAAAGCTCATTAATTTAGAATTGGCGATAATTTGTACAGGGCCTATTCTGAAGTTTACCTTTGCTTTATCTGGCTAAAAGGATTTGGAAAGCAAATTAACAGTGTAAACAGGATGGCAGGCAGCAATATTTAACTTCTTTAAGTGAGCAAACTTTCTCCCAATATCTTTAAAACACAAGTTATTCATACAGAGAAGACATGCTAGTTACAGATTATTCTTAGGATTTCTATTTAGGGGACTTAACTTAGTTTGAACCTATGTATGTCACTGAGAAAAGTCAATTGGCATTTATTTTATAATCAAACTTTTGAAATATTGATACAAACTTGGACAGACCTTGAGTGTCATAATTAGTTCCACTTAGTAATCTATGACTTGACTTCTATCAAGAAAGAAATAGGGCTTTAAGCAGCACACGGGGTAGAATAAAGAAAGCATATGGAGACAGAGGCCTTGGGTTCAAGTCCTTGCTATTGCATTTAATAGTTATGTTCCTTGAACATGAGAATTAGTCTTTCTAAGACTTTTTCAAATGGGGATGGAGGTTGCTTTGATGTGAGACTTGCAGGGCTGACTTAAAGACAAATTTTGCTATCAGATGTGAAAATGCTTTATGCACTATTGGGGTAGTATTGGAAAGCAAAATACTTCTATTATAATTTTATTATTATTAAAGACTGAAAACAAGTAACAATAAAAACTCTTTTATAAAGCAACCCATTATTTTTCTTTTCTTTTTCCTCAGAATCCACAAAAAATTTCAGGAAAACATTTTTTCCCCCTTTGAAAGACAGATAATCAATGGGATCAGAAATAACACTGTTTGGCCTTCTTTCTTGCTAACATCTTGTCCTGGTGGAATTGCACATTTCCTGAAGGGGTTTGTTGCATTTAGCTATTACCAAACACTTCAGCCTTTGGTAGAAATTCCCTGAGGTAAGGAGTTCAGGTACCTTTGCCTTCTTCCTGCTCCATTACCTGGATTCTGCTTCTGTGTAAAAATTGGCTCTCTCTGATTGCTGCATGTGCCCACATGACTTTGACACACTTCCTTGTAAATTTTTCCTTATTCTCTGCCCTTTATTTCTGCACTTGTTCTATTCATCTCTATGTTCAAAGTGTTTGGTACATAGTAGGCATTCAATTCAGGCTTGATAAATGCATAATTGAATAAATGAATAAGATGTGGATATATGTAAGATGAATGGGAAGGCAAATTTTGTATTAGACATGTGATCTAGCAGTTCCCCAAGACCCATTTAAGAGAAACAGGCCCTATCACAGTCTCTACCACTTATAGGAAACTGTCTTTTCTACCATGTAAAGCTTTAGCCACAGTTGATTGTACTTAGTGTGGGAACCAGAACCCAAGGATGGATATACATCCATAGTTTAGCTAAACAGCAAGGTTGTGCCATGGGATTCCATCTTCCCTGGCCACACAAACCAAAGTCAGCTGAGTAAGGCACCATTACCACTCGAAATCCACCTTTTTCTTGATAAGACAATCTGATGTTTATACAGATTCCTTTAGGAAAGCTGAGTATAGCTCCTTCTCAGAAAGCAAATCTGATTTTTCTAAGCCAATCATCATAATCTCATTCTCCTTTCCAACACTTGTAATAAGCATGGCATGTATTCTGAAAATGTGAGGTTCAAGTGAAGGAGACTCCTGATAAATGTTTGGAAAATAGTTTCCTCTTTCTTAACAAGAAAACTTAGGAAGGGCACTCTCTTTTTATGCTGAAGTTTTCCATGTTTGGATGAGAAGGTGAGAACTACTATAACGAAGTTCATCAAGGTTTGCTAGCCTTAGAAGAAAGTCAACACACTGAACACAGTGAAGCAAATAGAAGTAAAGAACCTAGATCCTTGGGTCATCAATGAACTACTGGATTAAATAACCCAGAAGAGGACCTACACAGACTGCCAGTTATTAGATGATAGACTTTCCTTATTGTATAAGTCAATTGAATCAGGATTTTCAGTTATTTGTTATCAAAGGCATAGTAATTAATGTAGTAGTCAATCCACACATGGGCCAGCTACCTATGTTGCTGCTAGTGCAAAAGAATGGATTGGCCTTTTAGATTCTTTCTCAGAAATTAGGAATTGGAAGTACAGAAAGAAAAAAATAATTGGGTTAGTAGCTAAATCTCCAAGGTTGTTAATTAGAGAAAGAGGTTGGAGTTGCCTTATGAGTCACTGCCAAACTCAAGCCATAAGGAAGTAATAATTGTGAGTAAGCAAAGGTAGCCAACTGCAGAGTAAGAACAATGGAACAAAAGGTCAGAGAGAAATCAAAAGTGTGACTATGAGCTCCATAAAGAAAGGAGAGAGATGGAGGGAGTGATGGGTCCTATAAGTTACCTCTATTCTTCTTCTTTTTTAAAAAATGAGGTACAGGGGATGAAATCAGGGACCTTGTACATGGAAAGCAGGCACTCAACCACTGAGCTATACCTGCTCCTCTCTCTCTAATCTTAATGACCTCCCTTTTTCATGCAGTGTAGTGCTTTTCCTGAGTTAAACTGAGTCTGTTTAACTCTTTATAACCAGAAGAACTGACCAGAATCATATACTTTAATTATATGCAATAAAATGATATAATGACTGGCTATGAATATGAGATTTTCAATTATAGGAATAAAACAAAGCAAAAGAAAAAATAACCAACCAAAACAAAAACATTTATCTGATACCTCTATTCTCCCTACAGTATCTCTAACCAGTACTTACTTCGCTTCTGCTCAATATTCCTAGAAAACTCCTTGCTTTCCAGGACAAAATTTCCCACTGTTGAATAGTCTTGACTGATAAAACATTCCCTTTGAAGTTGAAATGAAATTGATTTCCTGCATCTTGGAGTCATCCCAAAACAAATATACCAGTGTTCTTCACCACCAGAGGACAATTGGCAAAGTCTGGAGGCATTTTTAGTTGTCATTAACTGGGGAATAACTACTGGCATCCTGGGATCCAATAGGTATGGACCAGGGATCCTACTAAAAATCCTACAATGCACAGTATAGACCCACAAAACAAAAAACTATCTGGCTCAAAATGTCAAAAGTGCCAAGGTTGAGAAGTCCTAACCTAATGGGTAGTCTTGCATATAGTAGATAACCCCACTTTTGGAGAGGGATACTGAATAAGTGGGGGTTTGGAGCCCTTCATAGTTTTCATCAGTAACAAGTTCCAGGTATTAATTATATGATCTTATCTACAAGAACAGGCCCCAGGTCTTTGGAGATCAACAAGCAGTAAATCAAATAACGCAGAGGAAGAGGTTCATCAGATCCTCAAAGGTGGTGAATCCATGACTTTTCATGCTTTGAAGATAAGGCATCTGCAATGCATAAGAAACTCTCCAAATATGAATACATGCCCTGGTCTATGAGTAGATGCTTCATGACCCTAGTTTGGAAATGCCTGAGTCATATTCTTGGCTTTGTTCCTCCAGTGGACATCTGTTGTTTTTTACGCCGTAGTATCCATTCCTTCTTCTTTTGGGAATAGCACTCAATTTACCTTTGAGAAATTACCTTTTCCTGTAGGGGTATCTCCTATAAGGTGTTGATAGGGGTCTTATTCTTTCTTGCCATGTGTTGTCAAGTGTCTCAAGGTAGGTAAATCAGTCTTCTTCACCTTAGGGCTTATTTTTTGAATGAAGTAACACAAGAATGAAAAATGGTTGAAGCCAATTCACATTGAGTTGGGATGATGCCCTTAAGAGAATGCCTACATCTCCTTCTGCTTAGATCTCAAATTATCCCCTGTTTATGGCCCAGTTGCTCAAAGGACCCCTCAATTCTGCAAGTTGCCCCCACATAATTCCATTGTTTGTTTCCTCAAATTAATTTGTACTAGTTTTAGTTTCCTGTAATCAAGAAACCTCAATGTTTACAACCACAGAATTTGGCACTGGGCAGGCAGTCAGTACATTTGGGCTCTCATTCTGTCTCTGCTTTTAATTGGTTATTATGGTCCTGGGAATGACAGTTTTCTGCTCTGAGACTGTCTTATCATGCATAAAAGAGAAGCAGTGGACTAGGTCATTCCTAAAGCCCCCTCCAGTTCTAAGATACTAAATTTCTAGTAAAGATTGGACTATTCTTTGAGTAGAATAGTCAAGCTAAACCTCCAAGACAACCAGGAGGTGGTGCTCCGATGCAATGATGACACAACTACTATGTCCAACTAGTACTGCCCCTATTGGGGCTAAGGGCTTCCATGAATTCTGCAGGGTCATTTCCACACTGTCTGATTGGGCAAATGTTCCTCCTCTATTGCTAAACTCATCTCTGTGTGTGGTGAATGCAGGAAGTCTTTGCTGGGCCCCTGTAGGGATGGATTAGACTTCTTCCTCAAGTTTTTCCCTTTTGGCCAGTATGGAAATATACTTTCTCAATATTTGGTAAGTTACAGTGCTGTTGGGGGGAGATGAATGGTGGTATTATGTATGTGTGCAGAGACATCAAAGTGAGACAAGCAGCTCCAAACACAACGTGATGATAAAACAAATTTGTGCCTTGCATTCTGGTACCAGCTCTGCCATGGATTTGCTGTGTAACCTTGGAGAAGTGATCCTGTATCTTGCTTCAGTTTCCTTCTCTGTAAATGATTATACTGAATGAGATCAGTGGTTCCAACATTTATATTTTGTAAGAGAAAAACAGTGGAAAAATCTTTCCTTAAATAAAGTCATACATGAAATACTCATATATAAGTGCTTCTCAAAACTCTTTCCATTACAAGGAATAGAAACTGAACTCAAACAACCTTAAAAGCAAAATGAGGACTATATTGCCTCAAGCAACTAGGAAATTTAAGAGGAATCATGTCAGACATGACTGGATTCATGTTCTAAACAACATCATCACACACACACAAAATAAATAAATAAAAGAGAAAAAAACATGAGCAAACACCGTCATAAGAGATCCATCTCTCCACCACCCATTTATCTACGTCTGCTTGGCTTCATTCTCAGACAGTCACTTAAAGTATGGCAACAACATGACTTTGAGAGGGAGAGAGAAGAGCAAACCATTCTCTTCCTCATCCCTATTCCCTCTTTGTCAATTTCTGAGAAAGTCTAAGGAAATGGAATAGTGGTTGGCCAGCTCAATTAAGTGTCTACCTCTCTTGTTAAAGAGATGTGCCTTGTGGCATGAGGGAAGGAATATTCCACATCTTCCATTATACATAAAAGGAAGAAAGGAAAGAAGGTAGGCAGGTAGAAAAGGAAGGGAAAAAGGAAGGAAGGAAGGGAAGAAGGAAGGAAAGAAAGGCAGTATTTAAAAAACAAATAAAACTAGAATTGCTCTGACTGGGAAAAAGGCCCATCCATCCCCAAGATGGTTCCTTAGGGTCCCCCACAGAATACCTAAAATTATGAGGAAGAGATTCTAAATACCTGTGTCTAAGGGATCTGTAAAAGTTTTTGCATCTCTGAGGGTCTAGATCTCTTAATTGACACAAAGTTGACACAATTCTACCCCCACTTTCTCTTTGTTATATTACACCTGCATTTCCCTCCATTTTCTAAGGGGTAGCTGTATATTAGAAAACAAACTGACAATTTGCATTCTTTGCTTCAGTATTTTCTTATTTTCCAAAATGATTTATAACCTTGTTTAAACCATGTACTTTCCATTATATGGTAAGAAAATCAGAGATAATTCTTTCTGTCATTCAAATGATACAGTTGAAAAACTGATAATTAAATATGCCAGTTGCCAAATGTTGGTATGAAATGTTGCATTTGTAGGAGCCCTATGAAATCATCTTGATCAATTCAATCATTTTCCATTTAAGGAGTCTGAGATCCAGATATGGAAATCAGCATTCTGAATTCCAAGCAATGATTTTTGTCCCAAAGCAGAAACTAGAGGCAAAGATGTCCGCTTCTGAATTCACTATTCTTTCTAATTGGTGCCTCAGTGGATGTTGTGACCAGAGATATCTCTCTCCATGAAATAATTCTGATCATAGTACTTCTTCCCTTAATTCTTTTCAAGATGCCCTATCATGCCCCATCTTCAGGAAAAGGATACAAACATATATATGATACTCAAGACCTTTTTAGATGCAGTCCCTAGCCAAATTTTCCATCTACATCTCCGCCACGCCTTGCCTTGACCTTTATGTGTCAGCACAACTGGCTCTTCCTGGCATTCCTCATACATTTTGCTATTTATGGCTTCTAGTCTTTGATCTGGAGCTCCCTCTTTCTGGGATGCCACACTTTCCTCTCTTTCATCTTATAAACTCTTTCTCCTTCTCAAAGACTCAATTCATTTGTTATTTTCTGGGAAGGATTCTATGATACCTCTTCTTCCTCTAAAGTGGTTTTGATACCCTTCTTTGCTGATCCCATAGCATTCCATGCTTATTTCTATGGTTATTCTAAATTCATTGAGTAGCGTTGTCAGTTTATGACACTGTGCCTGTCATTTTGAATAAATAAATTATATTGATGTCAGACTTTGTGAAGGAGAAGTTTAAAGACAAAAATAGATTCCCATGTATTTGAAAATATACCATAGCAGGCATCCTTACGGGTTCTCCTTCTATACCAGAATCCTCCTCTATACCCTGATGCAGCCACTACCACTTGATCAAAGTTGGCAGATACGAAGAAACCTCATTTACCATTTCTACAAATATCTAAAACAAAAGGCCACGTATCTAAGGTGACATATCCATTTGATCCCGAGATTGTTGGGAAAGATCAAGAGGCTACATCTTGGCTTAACAGCTAAGGGCCTTATGATCAAGTAGTGATATCTGGCAAAGCACAAGAGGGGAGGATAGTGACATGCACCATGTCCACTTGCTGGATCTGCCTCAATTCAATGATTCTCAACCTTTGCACTCAGCTTTTCCTTTGAAGGATAATTTTTCACATGCCTAACCCACTCCAATCATAGTGATGGCTCACTATTGGTCACCTTTACACAAGTAAAGCAGACTACAAGGTACATACAATTGCTAACTCTAATTGTAATAGCATTAAGGTCACTCTGAAAAAAGTGAAGTGAGTCCTAAGTCATGGCTGCGATGCTATTAACATAATATTGAGTATTTGCATGATTTGTATTCTCTACTACCCCATGTCTATATGGTATTCAAGGATAAAGGAATCATTTTATTCATCTTTATATCTAACCCCCCATGCATTTGAGATAAACTCAACCTATTTAGCTGGTTTCTTTCCTAGCACTAGTACCTGACATACATTATTTCATTTCATCTTTAATTCAATCCTATGAAATGGGTGTGATCTTCTTCACTTGCTAGAAAATGATACTGGGTTCAAATCAAACAATTCATAATTTCCAGAGCTGGAATTTGAACTAAAGTCATTCTAAATGTGAAATATGTTTATAATAATTTTGTTTAATGAATATTTGCTGAATGATTAGTAGACAGATGAGTGTTTGTCTAGGCTGTAAGGCCTGGGTGAAATATTTTCCACCTCAGCACAACTTAAGTAGTTGACTGCCTAGAAGTTTCCACATTGTTCTGCCTTTGTGTTCCTTGCAGAGGGATGACCGAGAGTAATAGAATTTTACTTATATCTTTCCTATAGTCTCCCTATATATGAAAATTATCA
>JAQZBX010000040.1:87420-174592 GCA_029593785.1 Cabassous unicinctus
ACACCATAGCATACCTAGAAATGAAAAAAAAAAAAAAGCACTTATTGGGGCCATCCCTCAAAGGCTTTCTGAAAATCCGCTTTTGAAAAATTGTGTTTATGTGTTTCTGAAGGTAACAAATGCAATGTTCTTCCTTCTTTAGATTTTGAACTTTGAAAAATATTTCTTGTAATAGCAATACAAAGGAGGGGTGTCATTTCTTTATGGAAAATGAAATAACAAATCTAAATGGTTTTTAAATGTAATTCATGTGGGGAACATGGAAATCCCTGTAATTTCTGAGTAATATTTAGGTAATCTAAGCACCTTTAAAAAAAATATATATATATATATAAAACAAATAACATTTATGTAGACAAATGCACATATATGCATATGTATTTATATATCATTTTACAAATATTGGTATGTATTGTGAAAAATTTGATTTTTACCCACAATAAAAATAAATAAATAAATAAATGTAATTCATTACCCCTTTTAGGGAAGATCTTCTTCTTATGTTACCTTGGTCTCTTAAGAAACCTTTTACTTCTTTCCTCTGTTGCCACTAAAGCCTAAAGTTCACATCTTCATCACCTGGTGTCTGGTGCACACACCATCTTCTCATTCTCCTGGGTATTGAATCACATCCCCCACAAAAGTCATGTTCAGGTCCCAACCCCTGGTTCCATTTGTAAACAGAACTTTGAAGAAGCTATTAGTGAAGGTATGCCCAACCTGAGGGTGGACCTTAATCCGATATGGCTAATGTCCTTATAACAAAGGAAATTGGACACAAGATTAAGCCATGGGGAGCATGCAGAAGCTGGAAGTCAATGGAACCTGGAAGAGAAAGGAGAAGATACCACCATGTGCATTGCCATGTGACTCAAAAGCCAAGGAATCCCCAAAATTGCTGGCCAGCCAGAAGCTGTCAGCCCCAGGAGGAAGCCAGCCTTTCAGCCTCTGAAACCGTGAGCCAATAAATCCTGTTGTTGAAGCCAACCCTTTGTATGGTATTTGCTTACGCGGCTAAGAAACTAAAACACCCCCTCTAATACCTTGAATTTACTAATGTGACTTGACTGGCAACAATAAGGTAGACATTAATTGTACTCTCAGTGCTCAATTTTTAATGGAAACGAACCAGAGGAATCATCCATCTCCTCATGAAGAGATTTCGATGGCCCATTTTACCAGGTCTGCGACTTCACCCGAGTTTGCACCAGCATCTTTAGTCTCAACAGAGCCTGTTCCTCCTCTTTGTTCATCCATCTGATTTGTTCTTCCATGTTTTCTCTTGGCCAGCTCAGCTCAGCTCACTCTTGGGACTTTTTTGAGGCTGTGGGAAGTTCTTATCCAAATATTGCCTAAATACTTTTTTGATCAATACTGCTTGGAAACGTTGGAGCTACTGAGGGAAAAATTATATGATCATGTATAATTTCTCCTTGTATCTAAGGATTTTCAAAGTATATACTAAATAAATGCTCAAGGAAGGATTATTGGTAAATTATTTTTTTTTCAGTTATTAAATGTATGAGTGAAAACTTTTATCAATTAGATAAAAAATGGATAAATGAAAGAAATGGGTGAACAAATAAGTGAACAAATGAATGGTTAGAAAGATGAATGGATGAGTGATCTTTTACTAGATCACTTAGAAAAAGCAATAACTGATCAGTGAAATTTGTGAGGAATAAGATGCAAATATTTTCAGTTGTTGATAAATATGGCAAAAATATTGACTTGGAAATTATTTTTTCCTAATTGGTTTGTATATAACTTTGTCCTGTGCCTGTATAACACTTTTCTTAATCAAACTCTTTGACATTTTGTGAAAACATGAAGTGAAGTGAAAATATTACCCCTTCATATCTAAACAGTACTTTATGATATTCAAAGATATTTGCACACATTATCTTATTTAACTCCAGCACCAATTATAAGAGCTAATATTAATAATATTAATTCTGAGGCTCATAGAAGTTTAGTGATGTTCTAAATCACCCAGCTAGTGTAAAGCAGAACACACATCTAATCCTACTATTGTTATTACTATTTCTATCACTGAAAAGTAATATGCATGTATTACTTATTGTGTTCAAGGTAATGTCCTTAGGACTTTGTGTGTATTTTCTCACTTAACCCAAAACACAGTATATTAGTTAGATACTATTATTACTGCTATCTTACAGATTAAGAAACCATATCTCAAAGAATTTTAGTAATTTTACCCAGTCATACACAGCTACTAGGCAGCAAAGACAGAATTTGAATGTAAGACCAAATAATGAAAGATCTTTAAAGATATGTGAAAGATGTTTTTGTCCCTAAACACAATGGGAAGCAGAGAGTGTCAAAATAAGATCTTTAAAGCACCTGGTTTGCAGTGTGGTGAATGGCTTTTATTAGACAAGGCTGGAGGGAGGCAGGAGGGAGGATGCTGCTCCTCTCTTCTGGAGGAGGGGAAAGATGGTGGCACCTGGGATCAGGATGGTAGCTGTGGGGATGGGAGGAGCTACATGAATTTAGTAGTTCTAAGAAGACAGAATCCACAGGATTTGATATTCAATTGTAAAAGTGTCTAAAGGACAAGAAGGAATTAGGATGACTCTCAGGCTTTATTTTTCACCATAATTCTAAGACTGTGAGACACTTACTGAGAAAGTTAAATTCGTAAGAACTTACTAATATGATTCTTTGTCAGCAATAAAAAATAACTTATTAATTGTGACCTCTGGGTAAATGTTTTTGCATCCTCAATTACCTCCCCATAAAATATGGAAATTCCTTAACTTCAAACCTGGTGTCTTCCCTTGATTTGTCATGCTCACTATTGAGCATCTGGAAGATGGCCAAACACTTGCCAAGAATATAAGAAGGAAATAAGAGTGACATGGAATGATGCCTTATTCTAAGTTTGCAAATGATGGAGAAACCTATTAACTGAAGTCAGCCAAGTGTTGACTTTTCCTACTGTTGAGATAGGAGATGTGGGCAGGAGAACACAATTGAACAATTGTGCTTCTATGGTTTTGTTTAAGCTGCATCCCTCATTTCTTCTGACTATATATTTGGTACCTCCTCTTCTAGGAGACATGCTATAATATCATAGCCCACAGTAATTTCTCCCTTGTTTGACCCCCGATAATTCCTATTACAAACATTTCTTAGCCTGATCTTAGTCTTATATTTCCTATATTGCATCTACAAGATACACGGGAAACTCAAGTTGAGCTCCCATATCAATATTTAATACTTACTCTTTTTTAAATAGATGATCAATTCTCTAAAGATAGGTTATTAGTATTGCACATTTTTCTATCTCCCTTAGTACCTAGCACAGAGCTTTATATGTACCTCATCATTATCAATCATTATAAAATGCCTGTAATGTGACATCTTCTATGAAGGGCAATTACTCATAACCTTGTAAGGGAAATATTCTTCCCACTGTTTTATAGATAAGAAAGTAAAAATTCAGAAATATTATATATAATTAGCTGAGAAATTAAATACAGCTAGTCAAGACATTGATAATAATAATAAAATCTTTCATTCACTAAATGCCACTAACAAGGGAAAATAAAACCAGTTTATTTTGACATTTACAATATATGCAGAAATAAAATTTTGACAACTACAGTACAAAATATGGGAGGAGAAAATAGAAGTGCAGATATAAAGCTTGTATATATCAAGTGGTATATTATTATTTGATGGCAGAGCAACAAATAAACTATGAAACAAAGAAGTATAATAAACCAATAGTGTAAATGGAATGGTATAATAAAAATAGTGAATTAATCTAAAAAAAGGGAGGGAAGAAAAAAATGGAACAAAGAAGAGAGCGAGCAAAAAGAAAACAATTAGCAGAATGACAGATTTAAACCCAATCATGTCTATAATTATATAAAATTTAAATGGTCTACAAGAACATTTAATACAAAGACATAGATAGGTTAAAAGTAAAGGATGATGTGAATATTCTTGCTGTCCTGATTTTGTGATAATCAGGGTAGGCTAAACATTCGCTATATTAGAAACATACATGTATCCCCAGACCTAGTTTTTCTCCCTAGGTCTGGTTTTCAGAATGCTGGTGATCAGCTAAGCCTGATTTATTGTATGACCATCCTATATGGGAAATGACTGTAACTTTGGGTATCTTTGGTCAACCTTAAGAGATATAGCAGGGGGACAGATGTGGCTCAGGTGGTCGGGCGTCTGTCTCCCACATGCAGGGACTTGGGTTCGACCCCCGGGACCTCCTGATAAAAAGAAAAAAAAGAAAAATATAGAAAGCGCGTGAGCTACCAGGCCCTGTGTGCGGGTGCGCCACCAGGCCCTGCAAGTGGGTGCACCGCCAGGCCCCGTGAGCCACGCAGCAGGATGTTGACATAACAGGAGAGTGAAACAAGGGAGAGCCAAGACAAGATGTACTGAAAAAACCAGGAACTGAGGTGGTGCAGGAGGTAGGATGCCTCTCTCCCACATTGGAGGTTCCGAGGATTGAATCCCAGTGAAGACAGGAGGAGAAGGATGAGCAGAGAGGACAGGAAATGGACACAGAGAGTTGCCCAGTGAATGGGAAACAGCAAAAATGGGTGCGTGGGGGGGTTAAAAATAGATAAAAGTAAATAAATATATAAATAAATCCTTAAAAAAATGTATAGGGGAGGAAGATACGGACTGTAGTTAGTAGTAATACTTTGACAATGCTCTTTCATGATTTATTAACAAACATTTCATAACAATGCAGGGTGTGTGTGGGGGGGTGATGTGTGGGAGCCCTGTATGATGTTATGCATGTTTGTTTTGTAAGATCATGATGTTTACTAAACACTTATAGTTTACGTATGCTCATGTATGAATGATATACTTCAATAAATTGTTTAAATAAACAATTGTTTAAAAGACTGAGGAAACACTTATCAAGAAAAGGCTGGAGTGGCTATATTAATATCAGACAAAATAGATTTCAGAACAAGGAACATTACCAAAGATGAAAGGAGGCATTTTATAATGGTAAGAGTTAATCAAAAGGACATACCAGCCCTAAATATGCATGCATCTGTTAATAGAGCTTCAAAATACATGAAAGAAAAACTGAGAGAAGAGACAAATAGAAAATTTGACAAATATAGTTAGTTGGTGATTTCAACACTCCTCTCAGTAATTGACAAGACAATTAAACAAAAAATCAGTAAGGATGAAAAAGGGCATAGAAAGCTTGAACAACATCATAAACCAACTTGACCAAATAGAAACTTACAGACTACTTCACCCCAAGAGTAGATTACACATCTTTACAACATAGACCATTTACTGTTCCAAAAATGAATCACAATAAAATTAAAAGGGACTGAAATCAAACTCAATATATTCTCTAAGTGGAATGAAATTAAACTAGAAATCAATAATCAAAAGATGTTTGGAAATTTTCCAAATATTTTGAAAATAAATAATACAATTCTAAATAACTCAGGTGTCAAAGGAAAAACTTGCAAGGAGAAATTTTAAAATATGTTGAATTAATTAAAATGAAAATAGAATATATCCAAAATTTGTGGAATACAGTTAAAATAGTGTTTAGAGGGAAATTAATAGGATTAATCACTTCTAATAGAAAAGAAAGTTTCTGAATTAAAGATATAAGTATCTGCCTGAAGAAACAAGTAAAAGAAGATTAAATTTACCCTAAAGTTAACAGAAGATAGGAAATGATACAGGTGAAAAATCATTGACATAAAAGAATACAATAGATAAAATCAATGAAACCAAAGCTAATTCTTTTAAAAGATGAAGAAAATTGATGAACCTTTATCCAGATTAACTGAAGGAGAAGGAGGAGGAGGAGAAGGAGGAGGAGAAAGGGGAGGAGGAGAGGAGGAGAAGGAGAAAGAAAGAAAGAAAGAGAGAGAGAGAAAGAGAGAAAGAAGAGAGAAAGAAAGAGAGAAAGGAAGGGAGGAAGGACCTCACTACACATATTGTAGATATTTTAAAAATAATGTTATATTATGGGCAAGTTTATGCCAATACGTTTTAAAACTTTGATGAAATAGACATTCTTTGAAAGCAAAAAATTATTAGTACTCATCAACCAAGAAATATCTAACTCAAACAGTCCTGTATCTATTAAAGAAATTGAATTTATAGTGAAAATCTTTCCTACAAAGAAAATTCACCAGTGAATTCTATAATATATTGAAGGAAGAAATAATATAAATTCTACCCCAAACTCTTTCAGGAAATAAAAAAGGAGAGAGAGATTTTCAACACCTTATTGAGTTGAAAGCAGGTTTATGCTGATACCAAAACCAGTCAAAGGTATTACAAAGAAAGTCTATACTATAGCTCAACATCAGGAATGAACATAGTTGCAAAATTGTCTTAAATACCTTTAAAAAAATGAGTCCGGTAATGTCTGGAACATATCATGACTAAGTGAGATTTACTTAGGAATGCAAGGTTAGTTGCATTTTGGAAACAATCAATGAAATGCAACATATTGATACATTAGAAAAGAAAAAAATCATACAATCTTCTCAATAAATGCAATAACATATTTGACAAAATTCAATATCCATTCTTAAAAAAATAAACTCTAAGGAAACTAGGAAAAGAGAGAAACTTCCTCAAACTGACAATGGCTTGTAAAGCAGCTACAGCTAATATAAAAATAATGGTGAAAGACTGAATGTTTTCCTCTAACCTAGGGCAAAACAAGACAAAAATCTCCACTCATACAATTTTTATTTAATATTGGATTAGTGATCCAGCCACTGCAATAAGGAAGGAAAAAAATCCTTAGATTTGGAAGAAATAAAACTATCTTTATTTGCAGATGGCATGATTATCCATGTAAAGCATACGAAGGAATTTTCAAAAATAAACAAAATTAAGTGAGTTTAACAAGTGTGTAGTATATAATAAAAAAATTAATTGCATTTGTATGTACTAACAACAAACAATTAGAAATTATTTTAATATCATTTATAATGGCATTCAAACCATGAAATATTTAAGAATACATTGAATAAAATATGTACAAGCCCTGTACACCAAAATCTACAAAACATTTTTGAGAAAAATTAAAGAAGACCTAAATAAAGATATAGCCTGTCCACAGATGAGAAGACACAATTCATTAAGATACAAATTCTCCCAAAATAGATTCAAAACAATTCCAATCAATATCCCAGCAGGATTTATTATAGAAATAAACAACCTGATTATAAAACTTATATGGAAATGAAAATGATCTGTAAAAGCCAAAATGTTCTTTTTGGTGATGGCTGCATGATTTATGCATTTATCAAAACTCCACGAGCTGTATACTTAAACTCAATGAATTTTATTATATATAAACTTCATCCCAATAAAAGTATTTCAAAAGATAATGGAAAATTAGATTGAAAACAATTTTTGGGCTTTCTAGGTATCAAATTATAATCCTCTCCATTAAGTACTGCCATATACCTATACATCTCTTTAACACTTACACATCTCTTTACTTTGGACACTGGGTCAGAGTACTGAGGGACTATACCCTCAAGATTCTTAGAAGCTCCTTGGACTAATTGAGAAAGATTTAAAGACAACAACTTAAATATTTGTGAGGTTCTGACAATGGTTCTTATACCACACCTTTGATTTGACCTCAGTCCATAGTCGCTTTTAACCGGGAGTGCCCAGGATTTGATATATACCCGGAGGCCATTTCTTACTTTTCAAATCTTATGCCAGCTGGAGTAGTTGGGAATGTAAAACAGTATAATTTTCCAACCATGCAAGTCCTGGATTGGAAATATTTTCTTCCAAATTCTGCTTGGAAACTGAACTGGTCTTTCTTAATTTATTTATCTACTGCCTTAATTTATCATAGGCAGATGGAAGAAACCAATTAATACTTTGGATATTCTTCCTGAAAATCACCTCAGGAAGATTCATGAAGGCCACTTACAACAGTCACCCTTTCTTCAGTCTCCCAAGGCACGTGCCACATTCCTCGGGCATTCTCCTCTGACAGTTTCTTTACCACTCTTCTGGTCTCTCCCCACAGCCTAATCCCAAAGGTAATGCCATGTACTTTATATTTTTGTTATAGTAGCACTAATTTATGCTTCCATTATCTAGTGATACCAAACATGATTACCCCACAATCAGTGGCTTAAAACATTTTTTTTTTTGTTATTACTCATGAGTTTTTGATCAGCTGGTGTTTCTTCTGTTCCTCATGATGTTAACTGGGGTCAATAAAGCACCTGGGAACTTGACTGGACTAGAATATCTAAAGGGTCTTACTTTTCACCTGGAGCCACAGTGCTCGCTGTTTGCAACAGAGCCTCAGTTCTCATCCACATGGCCCCTCTTTCTGCCCTCTCTTTCAGTGGTCTCTCATCATTCAATAGTCTAGCTCAAGCTTATTTAAAAGGTGGATGGATTCCAACAGAGCATCAGAGGAAGCAATCAGACCTCTTACAGGCTAGACCTGGACTGGGAGGTATCATTTCTACCACCTTCTATTGGCAACAGTAAGTCACAAGTTCAGGCCAGATTCCAGGGGAGAAGAAATAGATTCCACTATCTGACTTAAAAAGTATCATGTAGACACAGAGATGGAAGGTGTCACTTGCCCATTTTTCAGACAATCTAGTATGGACTACTATATTTGAACTTTTCAGATATTATGTGACCAAAATTCCATTTCCACATCAAATCCATTCCTTTTTTCTCTTTCTCTCTTTCTATCCCCACCCCATTTCCTTTCTTTCTTGATTGTTTCATTTAGCTTCCTGTAACTAGAAACAAAAAGGGTCCTGAATAATACATACATAGGAAGTGAATATATGGGACAGTTAGTTAAGCATGGAAAGTAAGTTTATGAAAAAATTCTGGAAAACCGCCAATGCTGAAGAAAAGAATATAAGTTAATTCTCCAGAACGTCAAGTCGTAAAGACAGTGTGCCTCCCCCAGAACCATAGACTAAATCCCAAAGAAATGTCTGAGACAACTTATTCAACCTTTCCCAAAGTATTTCGTGGGACCTTGATTCTGCAGGATGCTTTTAATTGATTCTAAGGAAAAAGCAGTTTCATTGCTAAAGGACTCATCAAAGATTTTGATAGCTAAGGTGCATTGTGTGTGATGTGTTATAACATCAACCAAACTCATTTTATCACAGAATCCTTACTTTAGCATCTTGAGAAGTGAAGTTGCATGTGATATGCTCTGTGGTGTTCTGATATAGTTTTAGCTCCTCATTTTGGGTATGGGGAGCAGGGGCTCAAAGAGTTTGAATCACGTGCTTGAGGTCAGCTGTCAAAGTGGGCGAAGAATGTGGGGTCTGTCTCCTGGTTTCCAGACCAAAGCTCTTTCTAGTATTCTCCTCTTGCTGAGGTATGAACACAAACCACGGCGGTATGGTTTTCCTGCTACTTTAAGTTCCTTGAGCCTGCTCTTTGTTCATCCTTTCCAAACCAAATCTACTCTGTGGGATTTCACAACTATGGAGTGACACAAAGGCAGAGTCATATGGAGTTGACATGTATCAGGCATTGGTGAGTGTCTAGTGAGAACCTCAGTAACAAGTTTTCCCATGGTTGGAAATTTTATCATATGATCATTAATACTTGAAATAGCACTCGCTTATTGACAGAGTCTTATAAGACAGGTTTCTTTCTGGAGCTAATTCTCATACTTCATAGATCATTGCCTTCCATATACTTGTTTGAAAAATCTCCATTGTACTAAAGCAACCTCCAAGACCTCCTTCTTTCCCTGTGAAAACACACAAATTTGAGCACCTACGTGTGTTTTCCAGACAACTTAAGTGCTTTGGACACATTCTCCTCTACCAATTTGGAGTTCTGGTCTTGTGTGAAAATATTCCATCCTTTCATGTTTTCCAGACGGTGTCTAATTGGAATGGAAAGTAGCACAAAATTGGGTGTTTGGTGAAGGAAATGACATATGGTCTTCTTAGAACTAAGGGGTGATGTCACTAAGGTGAAGACTCTGTTGCCTGATGCTTTTATGATTAAGAATTAGGAAGGTGTGGTCAAGGGAGCACTGGACCAGGAGTCAGGAGACCAGGATTCTGTTTGATCCTGAGTATGTCACTTCTTTTCAACTTTGTTGGATTCCATTTCTATACAATAAGTATTCCCTACCTGAGTCTTATTTTCACTAAACTGGATCTATCAATTTAGAAAAGTCTCAGGGGTAAAGGAATATGTAATTGGGTATGAAAATCTGTCATTTGGAATAGAAATTAAACTTGCTCTGTATAGTCTCCCAAACTGGAACTCGGACCCATGAATGCAAATTACAGAGTTATTTTTCTACATAAAGGCTAGAAAATCTGTGAAAGGAAAGGTCTATGGAAGAATGGAGGAGGATTCACTTAATTCTGCTTGGTAGAGTGATAGGACCTGATTTATATTTTTAATAGATCTTTCTGGCTTCTGTGTAGACAATGGATGATAGGGACATTAGAGGAAGTAATTAGGAGACTCTCCAAATATTCCAGGTGAGAAATGATGGCAGATTGGGCTATGGTGATGGAATTAGAAATATAGGAAATATAGCATAGATATTGAATGTGGAATTTTTAAGACTTCCTAATGGATTGATTGTGGCCAATGAAGAAAAAAGTGGAATAAAGAATGTTTCAAGGATTTTGGCTTTAACCATTGAGTTGATTTTGTTATCAATTACTGAGATGGCAAAGATTGGACATAGAATAGGTTGGAGGTGGAATAGGAGACAGCATTTCTATTTTAGACAAGTACAATTTGTGACTTCCATGTGCAGATATCAAACAGAATTTGGTACCCAGAAAGGAGATTTGGGCTAGAGATGAAATTTGAGTGTGATAAGCATTTAGTCAATACTTGATCAGCTTTAAAGAGGGTAACATTTGAACTGACTCTTGAAGAATGAATAGGATTTTAGAAACTGAGAAGCTGAAGAATGGGATTAAAAGCACAAGGGATTGAGTGAGAAAAGGCAGAGCTAAGTGGTCTTTGCCAGATCCAGTGGGTTCTCAGTGCCTGAGCTCAGGCCACTGCATAGCACTAACTCTGACAGCGACAATATCTTCCAATAGGGACATTCACTTGCCATCTTAGATCCCTGGACATTCGGGTTCAAAGCCAATAAAGGATTACGGCTAAGTGTAGTTTGCTTAAAGATAATAATAGAGTCTATAGGCTCTTTCTTTATTTTTCTTCAAACTAGAGAATTTTTTTTGTCCTGAATAACATTGAATTCATTACTGTTTGTCTTTTCCCAAGTCTGGCAACCTCATCCAGTGTAATTCAGTTCAGACCTCAGTGTCAAACCCCAAGGGACTAGGGTAGATTATAAGCAATTTAGAAATTCCTTGTCTCATTTAATTTGTCTTTGGCCAGCAATTTTGAGGTTATATCTGGACTTTTTTCCTTTTAAATCAGTTCCAAAAATAGGGTATGATTGCCTTCTTTTAGACTGCCCAGCAGAATATGTTCTTATAACACAAGCTTCCAAGAATCTTGACGCCCCATGTTACCTTAGGATTTAGCATCCCAGGATATTCTCATAATTCTCTTTTTCTATAAGCAGAGTTCTCTCTCTCTCTTTGGTTTCTCTGTCCATTCTGTCTCTCTGTCTCTCTGTCTCTCTTTCTTCTGTACTCATCTGCTCTCACTCTTCTTCTCACACTTACCCTAGTAATTTAGAAGATAACTTTGATATCATCTATTTGGATATTTTCACTTTAGAGTTGTATTACTTTTACATTGCTTTTATAACAAATTACCACAAACTTAGTGGCTTAAAACAACACAAATTTATTATCTTGCAGTCTGTGCGTCAGAGGGCTGGTATGGGTCTCATCGGTTTAAAATCAAGGTGTTGACAGGCTGCATTCCTTTCTGGAGACTCTAGGGGACAATTCAATTCAGTTCCATGTGGTCATAGGACTGAGGTCTCTGTCTTAGTTTTCCAGAGCTGCTATGACAAATACCACACAATGGGCTTGCTTAAGCAACAGGAATTAATTAGCTTACTGTTTTGAGTCGAGAAGTTCAAAGTCCAGATGTTGGCAAGGTCATGCTTTCTCCCAAGTTCGGTAGCATGCTGATGATGGCTGTCCTTAATCACATGGTGATTTCTCTCTGTGTATGCACTTCTGGTTTCTGTTGACTCCTGGCTTCTTTCTCTGGCTTTCTCTTTATTAAGTCTCCAATAACACGAATTAAGGGCCACCCTGATTCAGTTGGTCACACGTAAATAGGTTCTTAAAAGATCCTATTCACACGAGCCCACACCTTAATTGATAACACATCTTCAAAGGGTCCTATTTACAAAGGGGTTCATACTCACAGGAATGTGGATTAAGATTAGTTAACAGTTACTGGGACAATTATAATAACATTCTTAATCGATCATAACAAATATATGCAAGGCTTAATAATAGGGGATACATGGGGACTCTACTTTCTGCATGATTTTTCTGTAAACCTACAAGTTCTCTAAAACAAAACCACAGGTGCTTTGTTGGGTTACATGATTCAGTCTTCCACCAGTCTGCATTTTCTTGCTGACTGTTAGCTCTGGGACCGCCTTTAGCATCTAGAGGCTTTCCTACATCTCAGAACCACCAACAGGGCATCAAATCCTTCTCATGTTATCCCTCTTATCTCTTCTTCCCTTTTTGAATTATCCACCTAGATAATGCAGAATAATCCTCTCACATCAAGGTCCTAAACCTTAATGCTATTTGCAAAGTCTCTTTAGTCATGTAAAGTATTATTCCCAGGTTCTGAGGATTAAGCCATGAGCATCTTTAGGAGACATTCTGCCCTCCACAAATGAGAAAACTGAAGCCCAAAAGATCAGAAAGACCTGCCCAGGATGGGAGAGTAAGTAAATGACATTTTACATTAGAATCTAGGCAGCTGGCTTTCTAATTCCATATCTTTCCACTATTAACAAAACATGCAGCTCAAGTGTGAATTCAGGTATCTCATAGGAGTAGAATGATATACTGGAAATAATACAATCTCTATGATAAGGCACCCATAAATTTAGAAGCTCATTCCTCCACGCACTAGCCACGTGACATCGAGCAAATTAATTTGTCTTTTTGAGGCACAGTTTTTGCATCTGGGGCTTTGTGAGTATTAAATAAGATATTTGTCAGGCACATAGCACACTTTAATATTAAGAAATGCATTAACAGGGCCAACTTGAGTGTGTATATTGTGCAGATGAGAAATTGACCCCAGAGGAGGAACAATTGGCCCGAGGTCATAGAGTGAGTTAGTGGCAACCCCCAGGCCAGATTTCACAATGACATGAGAATTCATAGGAAGAGTAATTACAAGAACAAAATCCCACACCTGCTTTCTACACTATTCCACAACCAGGCCTGGGGCCTGAGCTTCTAGATTCCTTTTCCACCAGGGCATCCAGCAGGAATCCGATGCTAAAAGACAGGCATGCTGAGTTCATCCAGTGGGACAATCCTGGTCTTCCTCTGGCATTTTCGGTCCCTCCGTTGTCTTGAACCTCTGCCCTTAAAGCCAAATCGATGTTAGCTCGTAAGCGCTAAATGCTTCCTGCACACAGAGCCATTTTGCATCTGCTTAGTAAAAATGGAGCCATCTACCATCAATTGACTTGAAATAATTTTCCACTTCATGTCAACTGAAAATCACCAATTTCCTGCTACAAGTGACACTTAGTACAGGGAGGCACTTGGAGACATTATGAGTTATAATCACCTAGGCTGCTTGCCTTTGTGCGACCAAAAGTTGTATCGAGAGAGACTATGGATCAAAGCTCTATGTTCACATAATTAAATATTAGGATTAAAATGTAGCCCATGTTCCTATTAAGGTGGAGTCTTATCACTATCTAAAGACAAAAAATAAGTTACCATTGAGAGTGTAACTCCAAAGGGGCAGGTAAGAGTGGAGTCATTCATTCATTCTGTGAGCCTACTCACAGAATGTTCTAGGCACTCTCACAAATACAAAGATGAATAAAATAAAGGCTCTAGTCTTAAAAGACTCTTACAGTCCAACAGGGACAGTTAAATATGTACACAGTCAACTATAATAAAAGGAGTATTTAATTATTTGCAGCTGTTCAGAATTACGTCTTAAACTGTTGGAATTCAAACATTTTTGGCTGTGAAAATCTTCATTCAAATGAAATTTCACGGGGAAGTACAGTAAATAAAACTGATGATAAAGGAGTTGTTCTAGCTGAAGTGTGGGTGAGGGTCCTGGAGACCTAGCCCTTAACAACCACTCCATCCTCTCCCCAACATACTACAGTTTCTGAGAAGGCTCTTGATAACATGTTTAAAAGGCACTGTTTTCCAATATTTCTAACTGGCTTAGTGACTGAACTGATCCATGGGTACAAGTAGAAAGTAACTTTTTTCCTTTTCATCATTACCTCTTTAACTTATTCTATAGACAATTTATTTTTCTGTATTCCTAGGTTATATCTCAGAGGGATCCTATAGTTTCTTTGGCCCTTCTCAGGTATTACTACATAATCTCATCTCCCAGTTACTAAAATGTCCAGTTCAGGATCAAATTAGAGTCAATCTCATTCAATGAAAGACTTTTCCCTTTCCCCAGCTTTGACCTAACTCAAACTGGAAAACGATGAGAGAGGTAAAGGGACTTGTCAGCTTCTCCATTATTTCTCCTCCTGGCTCCTCTACTCCTCCTCCTCCACCTCCTCTCATTATGACCCCAGGAATGGAGAGAAAGCAGGGTAAGGTATGTTAGGAAAGAGGTGAAAAATGCTACACACAGGGGTGGAGGTTAGGTCCTGCACAGGGTTACCTAGCCAATGAAGCGAGGGATACAGCTCACTTTCTTGGCAAGCTGTGTACTCGTGTGTGGGCTGCAGCCACCTGGGGAAAGGGCACATTTCTGTATATTTTCAAAGGTGCCATTTTATTATCTAGTTATGTAGCCGCTGCCTCTACCAGGAAAGTGTGCCTTTTATAAAATATGCACAAGCTGATGTCAGGATAGAGGCAGACCTGGTGACCAGTACAATTTAAAGCTGATGTTGGTGCCCATCGGATGTGGCAGATGTTCAGAGGATGGCCCCTTCCTCTGTGAGGTCTCTTTGGGGGTTATTAGGAGTTCTCTTATTCCAGTGCCAACATCAGGGCCTCTCATTTGATGTCTTTGATCCCAAGAATGCCCCTCTGGCTGATGACTAGAACTCCCTCCTCTGCCACCTCAGTCCATCTCTCCACCCCACACAGACTGTGTTGGATTCCCTCACCTGGGGATAGCCTTTGTGCAAGAGTCTCCAAGACATCTGAGGGTTTGCTGTCTTGTCTAGCCCAGAGGAGGCAAGTGTCTTTCCTTCACCATAATTGGAGGTAGGACTCCAACAGCTACCCCATCCCAGGCGCCACAGACTCCTTCAGCAAGTCTGTCCCCTTTAGGCCTTATCAGGAATTAGTCAAGCACCAGTTTTCTATGTTCACCAAATCTCAGGGTACATAAATGATTTTCTGAAGACTCCTCTCACTGAATGAACCCTCTAACTTCTCCTGTGCCCACAACACAGGGAAAAAGCCAAGGGTGGCAAAACAAGCTCCCCATAGCTTACTCCGCCCTGCTCCAATGGGCTTGCAGCTTTAGAGCATCCACTGCGTGAAGGAAAAGCCAGATAGGCACATTAACAGGAATATACACATACGCACACATATAAGCCCAGATATATTTATTTATTTAAGTGTATAGATTTAGTACCAAATGTGGTGGAGAAGATATTTGAGATTCTCTGATTTAAAATATTTATGTAGCATCTGTAAAGTTAATTTTGGAGTGCCTGCTTGATACCTAAAAGGCAGAGGAGACAAATTCTAGGACATGCCACCTGTATTACTGTCCTTTTGTTACCGTAACAAATTACCATGAACAGTGGCTTAGAGCTCCACTATTTTAAAGTTCTGGAGAACAGAAATCTGAAAAGGACTAAAATTGAGGTGTCCACAGAGCCTCATTCCTCTGTAAGAGAATCTGTCCCTTGCTTTCAGCACTTTCTAGGGGTGCCTACTTTTCTTGACTTGAGGCTTCTGTCATCACATCTCCTTATCTGACTTGACCCTCCTGCCTCTGCCTTATAAGCATCCTGGTGATTAGATTGGGCCCACCCATATAATCCAGGATAATCTCAAAACCCTTAAATTAATTTCATCTGCAAAATCCCTCTTGCCATGTAGAGTAATGGATTCACAGGTTTTGAGGATTAGGATGTGGACATGGTTGGGGAGCTCTTATCCTACCTACCATGCCACTCTTAATAGCAGGCCCCATGTGGAGAAGTTTTTTAAAAAGCAGTTATAAATATGAGCTATTTAAAGCATGAACTTGGGTAATTACTTAGCCTTTTCAGCAGTTTCTTCATCTGTAAAATGAAGAGAATAATAGTACCTGCCTCATATAGTTGTTATGAGTATTAAGTGAGTTAATATTTTCAACATGCTGAGAACAGTCCTGGCTTAAGATAAATGCTATATAATTGTTTTTAAAAAGCCACAAGGGAGGACACTCTACATTGCAAAGTTGACTTGGGATCCAGCTGCTTCTTATTTGGCCAACAGTGTGTTACGTATTCCAGAATTAATAGCAGCAGGGGCTTATTAACTTACTGGGTGTTAATAAATCTCTAGAGTGATTTGGATACAATATTATATGTATTCACTATTTTTGTAGAAAATCTTCTAACATGTTAACAGTTCTCATGTGGGATCATGGATGATTTTTACATTCTTGTGTATACTTTATCTGCGTCTTATGTTTTCTTCAATGAACATATATACTAGTTATAATTAGAGAAAAAGAAACAATGCATGCAATTAAAATAGACATATATATGTGTGTATGGATAGAGAGAGAGCTAGATAGACAGATAGATCAGAGTCACTGAAGAAGAACAGAAAAAAAAAAAGCAGAAAAAATATGTCTCCACACTCTGCTCAAGCCACATAAGCTCTGACAACGCAAAAATCCTTAGTGGCTCTTTTTTTTGTCCATTGGTACAGTTTAGATTCCTAGACCTAGCATTCAAGACCTTTCAGAAACTGGCTCAGATCACCCTTTCCACTGGTAACTCTTCTTATCGCCTTGTTCCCGTGAATCAGTTCAGCAAAGAACTCTTCAGCAGCTACGAACAGCAAACGGATGCTGCTCTCAAGTAGTTAATCTGAAAAAAGAGGCAGAGCTCTACACAACAGAAGACAGTGCAGTGGTCTCAGTGGCATTTTTGTTATTGCTGTTGTCAAAATTAAATGCCACGGGAGCAAAAGAGAGCATGGTTGATTCTAGCAGGGCCAGGGCTGGCTTTGCAGGCTTGTCCTGTGCAGTCAGGACACGGGGCTTAATTTAGTGCTCTGCTGCTGCTGTCCTGAATCTTTTAAAAATTTTGAACAAGGGGAGCATATCAGTTTGTACTGAGACCTGCAGGGGGAAATTGTAAGTGGAGGCTTCCAGTACACCATCATAGAAAAAACCTAAGTGTAACAACCCCCCCCCCCATGCCCCTCCTATGTTTGGGATATCTTGCCAAGAACTACAAGGAGTATAGTAATAATGCATCCTGGGGCACCAATAAGACACAGGCAGAAAGACTAATAATGCAAGGTTATAAAAGCAGCCAGTATTACTAGAGAGATAGAGCTACAGTATTGTGGAAGACATACATTCTGGGTATAGCAGGGAAGGTTTCTGGGCGAGGTGACATGTAGGAGCTGCTACTGCTTCTAATTTGTTTTCTATGAGTAACCTCATTCGACCCTCACTCCTTCTGTGGATAGTTATTTTTAACCCCATTTGAGGAGAATAGTGAAGTAGGATCCAAAAAGGCAGGTAACTTGACCAAGAAACAAACTTGCCAGGAGGCAAATGTGCATCTCTCGGAACCCCAATCCCTGCTCTCACGGGTGGTCAAGGCAATGCAAGCTCTTGCCACAGTTCTCAACAAGCTGACGTCTTTGCTCCTAAACAGAACTAAGAGGGGAAAGATTTTTCTCTTCCCTCTCTCTTTTCCTTCCTCGCTCCTTATCTTTATCCTTCTTTCCCTTTTTTCTTCCCTCCTTCCATCTCCTCTGCTCTCCTTCTTCTTTGATTCTTTTCTTCTTTTTTTTTCTTTCCTCTTTCCTGTTCTCTTGTGTGTTTTTTAATTAGAAAAGCTGTAGGTTTACAGAAACATCATGCAGAAAATAGAGTTCCCATACCTCTCCCCCCCCACACACAGTTTCCCCTATTATTAACACTTTGCATTAGTGTGGTGCTTTTGTTACAGTTGATGAAACGATATTTTCTTTTCTTTAATGAGGGTTAATGAATCTTAAGTCATTCAGTCCAACCTCAGGGGACATCACTTGGGCTGCACATTTAAAATGCAGATCCCTGCATCTCATCCCTAGAGATTCTGAGGTTGGGGCCTCGGGAATCTGCATTAAAAAAAATAAAAATAAAAAATAAAAAAAAAAGAGGTGATTTTTTATGACCCACCCTGAGGAACACTGATCTTATTTAACTTCCTTACATGTGCTCCCAGAAACTGAAACTCAGAAAGAAAAAGTGACTACCCTAAAATTCAAATGGTGATCTAGTAGCAATTTTGAAGGCAGAAGGCTCATGCTTGGTCATCTGATTTCTGCTTCAGAGCCCTTAAAACATAAGTTTCTGGAAGTCATCAAAATGCAGTAATCCCTAACAGGGTCTGGCCAATCCCTAGGGAAGCGTGGCGATTGAGGCAAATCACGCTGTTTTTATCTTCTCATTTGACGATGGAAATCGGACTCAAATGAACATGTAGGGAAACCCTAGATGGGAAAGAAATAAGAAATTGGCCTCTCAGCATCCACACTGTCCCTCCGGAATGTTCTCCACATGGCAGCCTGCATGGGCATTTTGAAATGCAATCGTCAACCAGTCATCCTCAATCCTGTCACAGCACCCTACAAACAGACCTTGGTGTACTGGGAACAATGTGAAAACTGGGATCAAACAGGCTGGAGTGCAAATCCTGCTTCTACTACTTCCAAGTCGTGTGACCTGGGGCAAACCGCTTCAGCTCTCTGCACCTTGGTTTCAAGATTTATCAGAAGGAAAGAATGCTAACTAAATCAGAGGGTTTGTGGTAGAGAGATTTCACGATATGCTGAGAGGCTCTGAAGACAGTTCCCCGAGTTCAGATACCAGCTTCTCTTTTTGTCAGCTGTGACCTCAAGCAGGTTGCTTAACTTCTCTGGGATAAGTAAGAATTATGTTTACCTGTCAGTACTAGACTGATTGAAATAATGTATCTAATGTTCTTGGCCAAGCACTGGGCTCCTAGTAAGAGCTCAAAGAATGCTAGCTATGCAAAGCACAGGGTAGATGCTCAGTAAATCAGTGGGAAGTAGACTGAGTGGGAAAAAGAGACATTTGGCACAGTGTAATCACACAATGTGATGTGACCGAGGCACCGCATGTGTCCTCTGCAGGAATGCTCTCTGAACCCAGTGAATTTCCACTGATGAGGGAGAAACAGGGATGGCAGACCAGATTAGGATAATTGTTTTCCTTGGAAGCTGAAAAATAGCAGTTCGCCTCCGGCACCTCTGTTACTGTAACTTCAATCCAATCCCCAAATCCCACTGAAGTAGTGAATGAAACTTAAAAGTTGCAAGAGGAGAGAACAATGAATCGAGGAGCGGAGCCAAAAGGCTTCAGGCTCCAGTTTGATCCTCTCCTGAGCCTCCCCACCTTGCCTTTCCCTCATGCCTCTGCAAGCTGCCTCTTCTGTGCCTTTTGGAGGAAACAAAGTCTTCTTTCCCGTTGTTTATGTGGAGGTTACTTTTTCTTTGCAAGCACGTGCGGGAAGGGAAAGCATTTTGAGGCACTGAGAATGAGACCCCAGGGCCACAGTAGGACAGAGCCCTGGAGAAGGAGAGGGCAAGGCCATATGCAGATGCAGAGAAGAGAGCTCTTAATCAATGCCCTCACCAAGTCAGGGGCAGTGCCTGTTTTCACCAGGCAGCGCCACAGGAGAACCCCAGTGTCAAGGCCATGTGCCAGTCAGACTGGGGGTGAATCCAGGCCCCGCCACTAGCTTTATTTTTACCTGGTTGGAACCTCAGTTTCTGCAACTGTAAAATGGGAAAAGACATCTAAAACACTCGGCGCCATGCTCAAGAAACGGGGCTATTTCTCCTCTCTTTTTCTTCCTTATATTCTTCTTTGTTTTCCTTCTCTTCCTCTGTGTCTTTCTCCTCCATATTCTTAGTGTCTCTTATAATCCTCATCCTTATCCTCCTCCCCTTGTCTACTTCATGCATTCTTCATTGCTACCATTCAAAGCCAGGAGCCACATCTTACTCCTCTCTGCTGCCCCCACAGCATTGCACAAAGCAGCTGCTCCATGGCTATTTACTTAATGAAGAAATAAATAAAGCCCTCAACTATCCTTTCTCTGAATATTAGAAAGCACACTTCTATCTGTGTTCTTCGCAATGGGTACCAGGTAGTGTAATATGAATACTTTCAAATAAAGAATCAGAGAATCATGAAAACATAGCACCTCAGAGCCAGAAAACCCACCTAGTGCCCTCAGCTCAAACTCTGACTTTATAGAAAAGATAATGAAGGCTCAGAGAAGGCTAGGGGTTTATCCGTGATCCACTTGGAGGTAGGCGCACAGTGGTCTGGCTTGCTCTTAATCCATGTCCCTTTCTCTGTATCACACCACTTCCCCCTATGCTGGTGAGTCTCCTGATTTTCTTTTTCATTCACCCATTCGTTCACTCAAGAAATGTTTAATAGCACTTACCATGTATCAGGTGACCATGGTGCTAGGCACCGAGGATACAGCAGTAGGTAACAGCAGACCTGACTTCCATCCTCACTGAGCAAGCTCGCAACATTAAAGTCATGAACACAGCACTTCACCTCCATCAGCATACACAGACAGATATTCAAACTTGAATGCTAATATGTGCTTGGAAGGAAGACTTAGGATGCCACGGGAGAGAATAAAAGGTGGACCCCACTGAACTGGGGCATTGAGGACGGCATCCCTGAGGAAGGATCTTCTAAGAAGATGCCGATTCTTTAAAGAAAATGCTATGAGCAAGGTCTACCTGCCTTCAATGTCGCTTTTTTCACGTGGTCAGCCCACCTGGGATGCCCTTTCTTGCCTCTCTCCCTCATCTAAGACCTGGTATGACTGTTGCTGATTCCACAAGTCCTTCCCCTGTCATCCTGGCCCAGAAGAGCTACCCCTTCTAAACAGATCAAGCTTTCCCAACAAGAATTGATTTTCAGCTTTTCAATTCTTATCCAGCACACACTGTATCAAAGATAGTTGAGTACATTTGCCAAGGCAAATTTATCAGTTTTTTAAAAAAATATCTGGATTGGATACATCCTTGTTTATTTGGCAGATATAGTCATTGGACGTGTATGAGCTGAGGCCTGGTCTGGGCCGTGGTTCCACAAACAACCTGTTACCTAATTGGATCAGCTATAGATGCCACCAGAGATTATATAAGGCACAATGACATTTGCCAAAGCAATGTGAAATCTTAATCAAGAGATTAGAAATGACAAAGCGGGGAGAAAAGAAGGATGCGTTTGAAGATGGAAGACATGAGTTTGGATTCTGTTGGTAGTAGAATATTGGCTGCTACTACCAAAAACAACAAGAAAAATCCCTAGGCTTTACGGAGTTTTGAAAACATGACAGGCTCTGTGCTAAGAATTTCATGTATATTTATTTCTTACAGTAACCCTATTAAATAGGAATTATTATTAGTTTTACCCTAATTTTACAGATGAGGAAACTGAGGCTTGGGGAGTGTTTTAGTTTCCTGGCTGTGAAAACAAATACCATCCAAAGGGCTGGCTACCAGGGATGCTTGTTCCTTGGCTTTTCTCACACATGGCAATGCATATGGCAGTCTCTACTGGCTTCTCTCTCCCTCTTTACTTTTCATTATGCCTATGGAGGTCTCTAGTGATCTGGATTAAAGCCCAACCTGATTCAGTTGGGCTACACTTTATCTGAAGTAACATTATCAAAAAGACCTATTTACAATGGGTTCACACTCACAGGAGTGGATTAAGATTAAGAACATGCTTTTCTGGGGTACATTAACTTCAGTCCACCACAGGGAGGTTCAGTAACTTGCTTAAGGTAACATGCTTACTAAATAACAAATGCAACATTCAAGCTGGGTGACTTCATTCCTTCATACATTCATATGTATACCAGAGCCCATACTAGGAACACATCTAAAAGTACCATATGCCACTTAGCCATAGTTTGCATAAATTTTTCTAACCTAAAATAATATGGGTGGAGAGTATAGTCAATGACTTCTAAAGTTTTCCTGTGTTTTCAGAGTTCTGTTCTTTCACTCCCTATGAGGAGTAAGAAAGGCTTCCTGGAAGAGGTGTGTAAAGACCTGGAATTTGGAGAAATTCTCAGCCTCCTGGGTTCCTTTCACTTGATCACAAACTCTCATCCTTAAATTCCTTGATTATTTATAGACGATATTCCCAAAGGGGGCAGCTCCATGTTCTGCCTTGCAGATTGCAAAGAGAGATAAATAACACATTCTTCATTCTCGTACTCGCTGGGGAAATTGGGGGCTATGTTTATATCGCTTCCTTGGAATTTATCCTCCTGCTGGCTGCTCCATCCCTCTATTGCATGTTGTTATTTTACTTCCATTAGGGGAGCAGAAAAAACACGAGAAGCCATTCTGATCCACCCCAATCCTCAGAGGGCATTGCTCGGTCAGTCAGCATCCTCTCCCTTCTAATTTTCCCTACAAACATCTCATTCAAGAGGCATTTTCCTCCGATTACTGATGTCCTGATGATGATAAAAATACACACACACACACACAAATACATACCAAAACAAAACAAAACAAAAGGGGAAAAAAGAGACCAGAAAATCAATTGCATGCTTGGTTCATTTCATGTTTATATCCTTCTGGATTTGCTTTCTGGGCTCCTGAGAATTGCCTAGTTAGCAGTTAGGAAGGGCTGGCTGGGTCACTGCACTTTTAATGTGGCATGCCTGTCTTCTGTGGCTTTTCTTCTTTGGGAAGGGGCTGGACTTTATTAAGAAACCTTCTGGACATATGAGCCTCCATTATTTATCCACCAGGTCTATGGAGACATTGATGTAGTCCATTATGCATGGGGAACTGACAGGAGTATTTGTTATTTTTCAGTATATTTCCGGAAGTGGAGGCTTTTCTTCAAGAAAATACTGTGGTTGGTAAAAACAATTTTGATCACTGGAGTCCTTATTTGGCTAAATTTTCTTCAGCGTTGCTCTTCAGTGAAGAACAAATATACTGAGCATCTAGCTTAGTGCCAAGAACTGTGGCAGGCACTTTACATGTGTTATTCCATTTAACCCTCAACAAAAAGGCGTTGAAGAAAGCATCAGTGTCCTCATTTCATAGACAGAGAAACTGAGACCCAGAGTATAAGTGCAATTCTGAATGGGAGATTTGGGGAAGTCTTTGCAGCTCATTGTTTTAGGTTTGCTTCTCTATGATAATTTTTTTTTTTAAGATTTATTTTATTTATTTATTTATTTATCCCCCCCTTGCTGCTTGTGCTCGCTGTGTCCATTTGCTGTGTGTTTTTCTGTGTCTGCTTGTCTCCCTTTGTTGCGTCATCTTGCTGAGCCAGCTCTCCACAGTCAGCTGCTGTGCGGGCCAGCTTGCCCTCACCAGGAGGCCCCGGGAAGCGAACCCAGGGCCTCCCATATGGTAAACGGGAGCCCAACCAAGTGAGCCACAGCCGCTTCCCTCTATGATAAATTTTAAAAGTCAGTGTGGTACAGCCCACATGATCAGATTTTAGAATATTAGAGTCCCTTATAAGCTGTATGGCCTTAATAAAAATAGGAACCTTTCTCACTCTCATTTTCCTTCCTTCTGTGGTATAAAAGTGAAATGAACTGGGAGGTCATTCCAGAGGTTATACTTATGAACGTCTCAGGACGATCTCATTAACTGCCACAGTAAACAGTGCCTCAAGCAGGGGTGCTCCTGGGAGCTCTAGCAACATCTAGACACTATAGGCAGGGAAGACAACCCCAGGAATTCGACACCCATATATGATAGACCATCTCCCCAATGTATCAGAGTTAGACTTATTTATAATTTTCCTACACAAGGTTTTTCTGCCCCATTTATTTGAACCTATAATAAGCACTATACCAATTAAATATATGTCCCAGAGCCTTAAATCTTCCAGCTATTCATAGGCCGGGTGAGCCCCGAATCACAGCAGAGTTGCAGCCGACACCTACTCCCCAGTTCATCAGACTCACTCAGGACAACTAACAAAAGGATGATGATGGACACGCCCATCCCAAGAAGCAAAGAGTAGCTGCAGTTGTAAGCAGGACAGTTCCATCCATCTGCCCCATGGGATCTAAGCCCCTTCTCAGTCAGAAGCAGAGTGGGCATCCCATTCCAAATCCTGAAGATAGAGGAACGAACAAACATAAAGGGGAAATGAATGCAATAAGTAGACTTATTATTATTCTTCTAGTAATGGAAGAACTTATAACATTGATATAAAGACAGTGGTCACCAGAGGTTCTAAGGGGAGGGTGAGGGAAGAATGGGGCATTTTTAGACATTGGAATCATTCTGCATGATATGGCAATGACAGATACAATCCAGTATACATTTTGTCAAAACCTATAAAATTGTGCGGTGCAAAGTATAAACTTAATGTAAACTATAGACCATGTTTAGTAGCAATGCTTCAACATGTGTTCATCAAGTGTAACACATGTACCACACTATGAAAGATGTTGCTAATGGGGGAAAGTGTGGGAGTGGGAGTGGGAAAATATAGTTACATCTATATTTTCAATGTAACATTTATGTAATCTAAATTTCCTTTAAAAATAAAGAAAAAAAGTAAACTAAAAAAGCTAATACACAAACTCTAAGATTATCCCCAAATTAAATCCTAACCCAAAATGAACCCTTAATCCTAATCCTAACGCTAAAGCAATACCTATCCCCACAGTAACTCTAACACTAACCTTAAACCTAATCCTAACACTAACCCTAAATCTGAACTTAATCCTTACCATAACCCCCAACCCTATGCCTAAACCTAATACCTAACATTAACTCTAACACTAACACTAACCTTAAACCTAAGCCTAAACCTACCCTAACCTTATCCATATTCCTGATTCTGACCATAACCCTAATCCTAATCCTAATCCTAACCTGAATCTTAACATTACCCATAATGGCTAACCCTAACCCTAATGATAACCCTAATGTAGCTATTACACCAAACCTTAACCTACTCCTAACCCAAATATAAACCCAAAACTCAGTACTAACTTATCCCTAACACTTAGCCCTGACCTTAGCCTTACCTGAACACTAATCCTAACCCTAGCCCTAACAATGACCACAAACCTAACCACTAAATCTAACCCTAATCCTAATCCTAATCTTTAAAAAAAAAAAAAGTGAATGTGTGAAAATTGGATACAGAAATCGGAGACAGAAATTCTGGCTCCATCATTTACTAATGCTGTGACTTATATCAGCTTTCCCCAAAGAAGTTTATGAGGTGAGGATTCCTGTGAATGTTATTTCTTAAGGAAATGCTCCCAGGAGAGACTGACAAGGGAGAAGCAGGAGAGTGATGGGAAGAAGCCAAGCAACAGTGTGATTTGGGGTGAAGTCACTGGAGCATGTTACTTCTCAGAGTTTTTCTTGCAAGGGAGCTGGACTTTCATACTGATATACCCATCTGCCATTGATAAGAGCCACCCAGGGAAGATATAAACTCTCAGATACTTCTGGCTCTTGGATCTTCCCAGTCCCTGAGTTTGCCACAGGAACAAATTGCTATAACTAATTCTACCAGTTAGAATGAGGAATACCTCAGGTAAAAGAACCCCCCTTTTCTCTTTTTATGGAGTTTGATGCCTTACAAGTGCCTCCCATCCATCTAAGAGACTTGACTAAGCAATAGTCTGCCCACCAGGTACAAGAAACTAGAACTAACAACTCCAGACTGTAACTATGGACCTGAGTCACCTGTGGCTTTGAAGATTTAATTTATACAACTTGCATTGTCCATTAATCCTCATGCTGAGAAAATAACATTAACAATTAGTTAAGTGAAAATGTCCAGAGGAGACAAATCTACAGAGACAAAAAGTAGATTAGTGCTGCCTAAGACTGGAAGGTGGGGAGGACTGGGAGTGACTGAAAATGGATTATTTGGGGGATGATGAAAATATTTTAAAATTATATTATGGTGAAGGTTGCAAAATTTTGTAAATACCATATCCTAAAGACCACTGAAATGTACACACTAAACATATAAACTCTATGTTATGTAAATTACATGTCAATAAAGCTGTTAATGTGGTGAATGAAACCTGTAGAATGTCTAATATAGGCAAATGAAAGGAGCGATATGCCCTCATCCCAGCTCCAACTGGATTCTCCCAGATAAAATCTCAATGAAGATGAGCTCACAATTTTAAATTACAAAACACACAAGAAAATAACATAACATGAACAAGAATCAACAGACATTCCAAATAAAAGGGTTAACCACACAAGATCTTTATTCTGGCTCCATCAGTTACTCAATCTCTCTGATCCTGTTTTGTTCTCTTTATGGATGGGAACAATAATAGTACCTAACCTATAGTGTTTATTGTGAGGATTAAATGAGAAATAGCAAGTCAAGCATTGAAAAGGGTGCCTGACACAGAGAAATGCATGCTTTAGAAACATTAAGTATAATGAAACATTTCAGCAAGAAAAAATAAAAGCATGTCCGTTGAAAAATAGGAAATTGACACAGACATAATTTACAGGTGAAACAACCACACTGTGCACATATGGAGAGGTGTTTGACTTCCTAAAAAAACAATTGTACCTTAAAATGGAAATGGTGTATTATTTTTATCCTATCAGACTGGTTGGTAAGAAGGGTTAGGAGTGGGCTTTGTCATAGACAGTAGGAGAGAATATGAATTGGAACAAACATTTGTGAAGAGTAAATGGGCAAGTTTAGCTAAAAGCATTACAAATCATGAAATCACAGGTGAGATTTCTTCAACCAAGGGTCCAGAACAAGAGCGATAAGCCTTTTTTAATGGAAAATGATACATAAACATGTAGAGACATTTACTTAAAAGGGAGGTAACACAGAATACCTTAGACTGGGGTGAAACTTCCCAGACTCCAAGCTCCCCACAGGGACAGATTGCTCTGAACGAGACTGTTGCTCAGAAGGGCAGATTCAAGTTTAATTCCCTTTTACCTGAGGGTACAAACCTTGCAGAAATCTCAAGTTCAACTCCCACCCATGAGCAGGCTTGACCCTGAGGGTGCTTTACCAGACCCCAACAGTTCCCACCCACCGCACACACATTCCTTCCCATCCTGGCCCTGCCCTCCCACGGCCACTGCAGCATCCGTTCATTTGCTCACTGTCTGGTTCTCTCCTCCTTCGCTGGTTTTTGGCCCTTGGTAATTTCTCTTATTTTCTTGTGAATTCAGCCATGCATTTAAAGGGATGTGTGATAGTAAATCTAGGGTTTCTAATTCTAGATATACTAGAGGTTTTTCAATTCTTTAGTTCATTCTATGTCCAAAACCAGAAATCTAATTTTGAAGTGATCTACAAACTTTCCAAATTACATGTCCCTATGAAACAAGAGAGAAAATTCTAGAATCATACATATTAAAGGTCTCTTTGAATGAGAGTAAGCATGAGAAAACAAAGGAACCCTACATTTCGTCAAGTACCAGAGCACTCCAAGGTTTTGTCTTTTCCTAGGGCTTTATGGCTCTCCACTGTGCTGCTGTAACACAGCATAAACACAGGACTCCTTACATTGCCTGTGTGGTCAGTTTATAGGTCTGTCTCCCCTACTAGATCATGGCCTCTTTAGAAGCTAGAATGCTCTAATTTGTTTTCCAATTTCCAGAATTACATTGCACATCATTGTCTGTGATTTGTGCATCTTTATTGAAAGAATGAATGATTTTCCTTTTTAAAACACACCAGATGGGGGTGTAGGGGGAGAAGGTCTTAGATGCAATGATTTGGGTCAGTTGAAATGAATTAGGTATTTTCCATCTCACAAGTGTTAATTGAACACTTACCATAACCGTAGCCACTTTTTATGTCCTAGAAGATAAATGCATTTTGTTTGATGGAATAGCTGGTTTTTATCAGGAGTTGTATTTAAATTCTATTTCAATAGGAATTGTGTGTGTGTGTGTGTGTGTGTGTGTGTGTGTGTAATTTCTCTTTGGCAAATAGTTAAAGTGTATTATATTGTTTGAAGACAAACGCTTCAGGGTAGTAGCAGAAACACCTGCTGAACAAGCCTGCCGGGGTTATTTTCTAGCTATGTGACCTTCAGCAAGTTACTTGCCTTCAGTAAGTATTGGTTTTCTCCTATACACTTTGCAGGTTGTTATGAGTATTATAAATAACATCTATAAACTACTGGCCCATAGTAGGTCCTCAATAAATCAGAGCTGCTATTACATCATAATATAAGCATCCTTTACAAATGTGGTAACGCCCTCATTAAATCTGTTTTCCACATTTAGGGCCTGGATGCTAGTTTTCTTTAAAATAGGGCACAGTGTGATTTCTCCTAACTGATTCTAATCCTGTGAAATACATAATGTGATGGGTAATTATGCCGGTTAGGACAAGGCAAGATTGAGCTTGCACATTTTCTTTAGGCATCAAGCAAACACGAAGCAAACCTACTTTGTTGGCATTTCCAAATCAGAGCCAGCAGCAGGAACAGAGATACCACCGTAACATTGATGCTTTGAGATTCGCTAAAAAGGAAACCTATTTGATATGACAAAAAGTCAACCACACTGGCTACTGCGAAAACCTCAGGATGTCCAGACGAGCCCTTAGGGCAGCAAGGACTGGGATATCTCACTGTCCTCTGTCTCTGAATGGATAGCGTCTCACAGAGACATTTTACCACATTACCACATTACTCTCATCTGGTGCCAAGAATGTGCTGGAAAAGCCAACAGGAAATGAAAACTAGGCAATTTGAGAAATTTTCTCATGACTCTTTTATTTCCCAATGCGTGCTTTCATTGATCTCTTAGAAATGTTGAGGCTAGAATGGAGAACAATAACCTTAGGCAATGCACGCTCTGACCTTGGCAGAGGTCTTTCTCTTTGCCTTTCCTTGGCAAAATGGTTGAGTTTCCCATGAGTGAAGAGCATAACCATGGAAAATCCTCATCTAGCACTCTTCTGCCTACTTACTGAGAGGAAGTCATGGGAGGGTATGGTAGGGAGAATATCGAACTTGGAGTTCTACCACTTAGGAGCTTAGAGGAATTGGGCAAATTGTTTTATATCCCCATCTATAAAATGGAGTCAATGTCTAGCTTATGGGATTGAAATGAAGATCCTCTGAGAGCATTTCTGTGAAAAAAATTTATAAATGTTAAATTCCTATACACATGGGATGCTTTTTATTCTTGCCATCATTGTCACTAAAGGAAAATGAAACATTTCATTTGTCTTCAGGCTAATACCATTGTTAACATTGGCTTGTCTACAAGATGGGCAACAGGCTGGAAATAAGACCATGAAAATGTCTTGTATTGCATTCTCCACAAAATTTATCCTCACTCGTTATCTAGAAGTTTCTGAATTACTGGGTACTGACAGGTACTGTGGGTTTTCTACAGATGTGGAGAGGCTGTTCAAAACCTCCAGTGCATCATAGAGTCTAGCTATTTGAATCAGTGGTACTGGCTTTTAGTCAATTCTACAAATTGTTTTCTAGGCACAGCACCAAACACTGTAGAGGATTTCCAAATGGTAAGAACTGGGGGTTGATTTGGGAAAAAGAGGACTTGGGGAGCACATGATTGCTTGTCTCCAATATCTAAAAGGTCCAAGGCCCAAAGCCCAAATAAAAGGACAAGCAGTGCAGCTCCAGTGAGACTAAGTCTAGCTCAAAATAAGGAATAACTTTCTATCAGCTACACACGTCAAATGTTAGATGATCTGCTTGACCTTGTCAATGGAAGGGTTCACACTGAAGCTCAGCTGCTCGCCTGATAAATGCTGCCTAGGGATGAGAACTGCATCAGATAGGAATGGCTCTAGGTAGCATTCATGGTCACTCTGAGTCTGGGATTCTGTGATATCAAATAGATTTTCAGAATCACTTAGAGAAGTTTCTAAATTGCAGTTTACTACTATGTGATGTACTTTCCTCTTACGAAGCCTAGATTGCCACTTTCTTAAGCAGCAAATATAGACATTCTGTTTATTTAATGTTTTACTTTTCCCTGTTGGGGACATATGCTTTCAAAGGTGCTAATTCCTATCTGAGATAAGACTCATTTTAGGCTGTTTGTTTTATCATTATCATGCCAGCTCACAGCTTCAGAAAGTAAAATATGGCTTTGTACTTTTGAATTGGCAGTCTCTTCTTTTTTGCTTATTGAGCATGTACTAGATAAGCTTGAACAGTGGAATTGGAATTGTTTTAATCAGTCTGCAACTTAATCCACTCAACTATGTGGGAGACAAACAAATATAATTATCTACCCACATATTTCAGGTTTCTCTAAATTGCATGGCATGGCATCTGTTTTATCTTTGACTCACTCTCCGATCTCAGGCAAGTTAATTTCACCAGACCTCAGTTTCCCCATCTGCAAAATGGATACACTGGATCTAGCTGAGCACTCAGCTTTCCAGGTTCTTTCTAGCCTTCAGTGACTCTGATTCTAGGTTATCTTCACCAATCTTATAAAACTCTACTTCACTAAAACATAATTTATGGAAATATTGTTAAATACCTGCCTCATAGGGGATTTAACAATATTCTTTGCTTGCAAAACAAGCCTCTTATAATATCAGAGATTCTCAGTCAAGTGTTGGCCCAATACTCGGCCTTGGCATCAAAAAGGAATCCTGCTATTTTTCTATTATTGAAAGAAAACACAGTCATAGAACCTGCCATATTTTTGTCTCAATTAGAAGGTATTTGGATGTGCAACTGTGTTCCCTGGGTTAAGATCTGATTGGAAAAATAACTCTTAAATACTCCTGTTTGAAGACTGTAAATGCATCTACTCTTTTATCCCAAGCAGTTTGTCTCCTTCTGCTGTGTATGTCCCTTTGTGAGGTTCATGTATTCCTATTATTTTCCAGGTTTGAGATTCTTATTTCCAGGGTAGAATTACAAAGGAGGGAGCAATTGAAAACATCTGCTCTGCTTTCGGACATTGAGCAGGCACCCCCAACGTGCTCCCTTCTGCTGCTGGATAATTAGGGACAACTAGAGGCAGAATTGTTTTTACCTTTGACTAGGGTTCTCTTCCTGGCGGTCAATGAATGAAATGCACTGGATGGAGTGATCTTTTCACACCCACTGAACGCATGTACCTGTCACTCACGCTGATTAGGAGCACCTATCCCATGCAAGACAGGAGTGGCAGAGATCTCGATTAGTTGAACATTCTAATGCCTCTGTTTGTTTTCCTAAAACTTGGACCATGTTTAAGACAGTGTAAATAACAGATTTGTCTGTGTTGCCAGGGGAAAAAAAAAGGAACAAAAGAGCTGCTCCTACCGTGAGCTTCCAAAGTGAGTGAAAACTGTAGAGGCCAAAGAAACGGTCTCTGTTGCTGCACTGGATTCGGCCTTGATGGAAGCACAACGCAGTTACTGAGAGTTGAACGTACAGCCAGAGATGGTCAGAGTTGGGAAGAATCTGGAGACTTCTCACGCAGGTCTGTTAATTCACAAATGGGTAAACTGCAGCCGGGAGGAACAGGCTGGCATAATATTATTAATAGCACCTGCCATTTACTGAGTCCTTACCATATGTTAGGCAACATGGAAAGAACTTCAGAAGGACACACACAAGCCTCATGAAACCTTTGAATACCACTTTTGTCCCTTCCCCATCCCCTCCCCCCGACGTTTTTTTCCTTAATGGATGAAAGGCTGTGAGGCTAGAGCCATACAGGTAAAAAGTGAAGACTCAGGATCCAAAATCAGTTCCCCCTGATTCCAAAAGCAAGTGTTTTCAGCTACTACACTAATAGACAGTTGGGAGACAAACATACCTGGTTTGAAAGGTGTTTCTGCAGCTAACTTATCTTGCATTTTTGGGAAAAATATCTCCTCTCTCTCAGGGTCAATTTTCTTGCCTGTGACGTATAGATAATAATAATTGTGCCAGAGGGTGGTTGTTGATATCAAATGAGTAATATATTAAAATGCTGGTTTTAGTGCCTGATACACCATAGGACCTCAGAAAACGAGATTCAGTTCCCCATTCTGGAGGTGTTAAAATGGGATAACCACTTGGCAGGTATTTTAGAGGGTAGTACTGCCTTCAGTGTCGGGAGTGGATAAGATGGCCTTTCTAATGCCTTCCCACCATGAGCTTCCGTGATGCTATGAGTCGTTTGCTCAGGATCAAACCAATATGATCTGCCTGCATCCTAGCTCAGTGCTCTTAAGTTCACCCCCCAGGGTTATCAGAAAGAAAGGAGGCACAAATTGTTGCCCAGACTATTCTGATAAGAATATGAAATCTGAAATCGAAAAGATTACATTTTCAACTAAAGTTTGGGTCTCCTCGATATCCACTTAAAAATGGAACAAGTACAAACCAACCCTTACCCTGAAGAAGTGGTGAACCATTTGAATTATTCCTTGGGAAAGGAGAAGCACAAATGTGGTATAGAGGGAGTTGGAATGGAGATTAGATGTTGTGGATTCTCATCTGGAACCTGGCACCCTCTATTTGTGTGACTTTGCCCTAGACCACTCTCTCAATTTTTTTTCAATGTTTAAATGAAAAGGTTAACCTAGAATAAAATGATCTCTAAGAACCCTTCCAATCCAAAGGTTTTGATTTTCCCTCCTTCCTGACCACTTAGTTGGATTTCTTGCACTCTCTCTGATGCTCAGAATCCATGCTCTGAAATTTTCTGACACACACTCCCCAACATACACACACACATACATATACACACAAACTTACCTGCCCTAAAGAACCTTCATTCTAAACCTAATAAACAAATAAAATATGATAGTAATGACTGACAATCAAGTCATAATAAATAGCAGTTACAGTGGACCATTGAATATTTTCAAAACATTCTTCATACTCAGCATGTTCTTTGATCTTCCAAATGGCCCTAAAAAGTAGATTTTATTAATTTTACTTTTCAGATGGAAAAAAAAAAATGATGCTGAGAAAGGTCCTTGCCACACAGCAGGGATGGAATTCAAACTGTAATCATCCCCAACAGATACCGACATGCCTTCCCATTGCACCACAGCAGACAGCAGACTCCTAACCAACACTTGCATTTTAATAGAGACCTCTGATGCTTCACTTCAAAGCAAGGGGTAATCTAGCCCTGCAAAGATGCCTATGGTCTAAGTTTGCTTTTCAGTGAAGGACTAGCCTTGGTAACCATGATAGACCCAGCTAACTGCACCCCTGACTATCCTTTTCCATGGAGGTCAGAGTGGTAGGGTAGCAGTTGAAAATACAAGCAGAAATGAATGCTTGCCTCATCTTAGGCTGTGCTATCAGAATTCCTCTTAGGGATAAAATTATCTTTCTTTTTTATGGAGAAATACCTTGATAAGCCAGTTGGAATGGCTCAGTGGAGGGAAAGAGCCAAGGGTAATGGGTTCTCTGCAACCACAGATGATCCTCACCCGACTGAATTAAATAAGAATACATTATTATTCACCCCCACAATTGAGAGCTGGGAGTCAGCTTATGGGGCTGGGCATAGAGACTGCAGGCAGGAAGATCAAAACAGTTTGAGACTATGAGGTATAAGGAGAGTGAAATCACCTTGGTGTAGACTGAAAATATTTCCAGCAAACCAAGACCTAGTGTACCATTTGAAGGCTTTTGCTTGGCTGCCTTTAAAATACATCTTTGTCTTTCTCCAAGTAGTTAAGTACGAAACTTTGGAGAGACATGTGTAGTGAGGTGTTGGGATAAATACAAAGATGTGAGTTAACAAGATGTGGGGCAAAGTCTTAGATGCCTAGAAGCTGAAGTCAGGAGGCAGAGATGATTGTGAGAAAAAAACTTGCTAGGAATTCACAGAAATCTTGGAGTCACCTTTGGATTGGGGTATAAATCTGGGACCTGAAATAATTATCCAAATCTCAAGGATTGGAGATTCCTGCCTGATATCTGGCTTACACAATTCAGTGGGTAGGATATTCCTAACTGAACTCATCCGTTCTATTCTCACCCTGTATATCTGTATGAAAAGTAGAAAACTCTAGTCTGTTACCTAGATGGTAGCTTCCATGTAACAATATCAATATTTCCTGGACTGAAATTGGATGGAGCCCCTCCCAGTGGGCCTAGCACTGTGCCATTTAATCCTTGAGAGCATCTAGTAGTGGAAGTGATTTAAGATGACAGCAGAGCTTATTGTTTTATTCCCCCAAATCGTTCCCACATCCATCTTGACCACTATAAAAGGGTGTCTGGTATATTGCATTCCACTGTGGTTGAAAGATACATCCGGGGTCTGTAGCATATTCCCCTTCCTCATGTTTCCATTACTCAGGGAACATTTTCAAAAGATGAGATCTGCTCGATTTTGGAATAGTTTCCAGAGGGATGTGGCA
The DNA here is from genome assembly GCA_029593785.1 of Cabassous unicinctus. Lineage (NCBI taxonomy): Eukaryota > Metazoa > Chordata > Mammalia > Cingulata > Chlamyphoridae > Cabassous > Cabassous unicinctus. The sequence continues at coordinate 122,161 of JAQZBX010000040.1, forward strand.
GAGTGCCGCTTCATTTGATTCATTTAAAATTACACCAGAGTGAGGAATCCCAGTGCCCCTCTGGGAGCAATTCTGTACCAGCCGGAATGTAGGAGGAGAGTCATACCCACTTGCTGCTGGAATATGGGAGGGACTCTCCGTCATTGCTTCACATGACTCCCCAGTTCTGATGGCTTCCAGTTCAAGCACTGACCCTCTCAATGAGAACACAATATAATATTCTTACTGAGGTACCCCTTCCCTCTCTCACCTCTCACCTAGCATTATCATTCTGGATTTATCAATATTAATTCTAGCAGAATCGGAGAGCACTTATTGGGAAGAACATTATTGCAAATTCATGCCCTGCTCCCCAGGCTCTAAGCAGTCAACAAAAAGTTGCATTTGTTAAAGACTTAAAACATATCTCCACTGTATATGAGACAGAATCCTGGGGCTTCCATTTTTTTTTTTCTTCATTTAATTTCTCAACCCTGGGAGTTAGGTCCCAAAAGAGAATTCAAAATTGACTTGGATTTTCCGACATTCTCCATATCTTTATACTAGGACAGAATATGGACTTCTATTTGTTTGAAATGGATGAATTCAGTAATCTGATTTGTTCTTTGCATGTGCCCATTACTGGGTCAGAAACAATTCAACCTTTGGAGAGAGCTGACTGAGTTCTCATCCTGGTTATATTACTGATTTGCTTTATGACCTCAGCTTTTTCCATCTTTAAAATGAGGGCTTCTCCCTAGATCCCTCCTTACTCTGTTATTTCAGGAATCTGAGATGTAGGGATTGGCCCTGCTGTCTCTTTTGCCATAGACACTCTTGTTGTCAAAATTCAGAGAATGCTCCAGTCCAGTAGGGTCTGCATTTTAATCAGCCTCATGGCTAGGACAATGGGCCAGGGAAGATCTGAGCAGCACATTGGCACCAGACTTTCTGGGAAGATGTGAAAGACAGACACTGAGCTACAGTTTACAAGGAAAGTTACAGCAGTCCGATGAAAAGATTCATGAGCCCAAAGGGGCATTTCTTAAGGTTCTCTTTCTATTTCTTCATTCACATCTTTGGGGTAGTTGGGATAGAGATCAGAATGATTTAGGGAGGCTGGTAGTTTGGTAATTTGACAGATTAATGATAGCTAACCCTTAATTAACAAGTACATTCTAAGTGCTAGACATTTATAAGCACTTTATAATTATTAGTATATTTAATTTAATTCTAGCCAGAGACCTTGGAGTAAGTACCAGATTTCATTACTGCCTTTCTGGAGTAATTACCATATCAATTTCAGAAAAGGAAAATTGCACTTAAGTTAAGCAAGTTGTCCAAAATCACGTGGCTGGGGAGGAAGAGAGGCCAGATTCTAAGCCAGTCAATTGACCTTGGATATCTTAGTGACTCCCCTATCCTGCCCTAGCAGGACAACTGAAGCTCAGTAACGGGATCCCTGTCTTCACCACTAGGCAAAGTGTTCCAAGAGTGCAAGGACTAATGAAATTTTCTGCCATACAGTATAAAAATTCCTGGGGTGGAGAAAAATACAGGATTATAGGGAAGTCCAATTGAGGATCCTTTACCCTAGCTATGGAGGCAGGAATGTCTCCAAAGAGGAAATAACATCTAAAATGATACCTAAAATTTAAGCACGAGTTAAACAGGTATATTTGGGGAAAAGGAGGTGGAAGAAGAGGGTGGGGAAAGTATTGCAGGCCCCAAGAAAATGCCTTTAGTAAAAGTTCTCTCTTTTAGCCTCTCATATACTCCAAGATCCCAAGCAGCCATCCTTAGTGAACAGCGGATTCTAAGTACCACGACACTTTTGTGTCATAGCATGCTCATCACAATATAATTGAGTGTTTTGTCACCTGCCTTTCCTGACAGTGTTTTCCTTGAGGACAAAGCCCTTGCCTTACTTATTTTGTATACCCAGTACTGAGCATATCATAGATGTTAGCAATTTGTTGAATGCGCAATGCTTGTTGAATCACTAAATGCATTAAGGATTCCTGACTTCACCACGGACTTTCTGTCTATTTGGCTTGGCCTTATCATTTCATCTTGTCCAACTAGTGTTTCCTGGTCAATCTATATGTGCCAGGTAGCTTTCCTGGGCATGGTAAGGGTGAATAAAACAAAAAATCACTGCTTTCCAGGAGCCTTGCTATCTGGAGGTGGTAGCAGGGAAATAGTAAAGTAAGTAAAATGGAGACAAATAAAACTTTCGGCTCCCTCCCAGGATGATGGGAGTGCCGAATAACATAATACATGCAAAAATGCTTTGCAAGATATAAAGTATCATTCATATGTATTAATAGTTAAATTTTTGTAGAAGCTTGGCTGTGTGTCCATTTTTCTAACTTTTCTGGATTCTGGGTCATTGAAGAAGAAAGAGAAACCTTGTTAAAGATGCTGTCACAGAAGGTTTAGGCTGAAATTTGAATAAATATATTTTTATGCTATTGACATTCATTTTTAAGACCTCTGTTTACGTGGTTTCATCTACCTCCTGTTATCATGCCCTGAGAAGGCACAGCATCATTTTTATGATAGTCTTCCCCAAGATTCATTATCTGAATTTAAACATGAGGAAACACCAGATGATAAACATTTTACCAAGTAATTGGTCTGTATCCTTCCAAAGTATAACAGTCATAAATGAAAAGGAATCCTGAAGATCTGTCTCAGATTTGAAGACACTAAGGAGACATGACAAATAAAACTAGCGTGTGACCCAGGGTTGGTTACTGGGCCAAAAACAGGACATCAGTGAGACAACTGGCAATCTTTCCACAAGGTCTGTAGCTAATTGAATTGTATCAGTTTAATTTCCTAATTTTGGTAATTGCACCAGGGTTATGTAAGATGTCAACATTTGGAACAGTCTGGTAGAAAAGTAAATGGGAACACTTTAGAGTAGTTTTCAACTTTTTTTGTAAGCCTGAAACCTTTTCAGATTAAAAAAGTGAAAATAATAAAAAAAATATATAGTTGCATCATTCCTGCGATCAGGTCCCTGAAGTTAGAAAAAGGTGGTCATGAGTTCTGTTGCCAAAATCCTGAGGGAGTATTTTGTTGTCCCCTATAATCCAATGGGATTTTCTGCCTGACTTCCTCAGAGTCCCAGAACCAACGAATTCATAGTCAGAACCTCTGGATAATAAGAAGAGCAAGGCACCAAGACAGACTGTGCTAGGCACAGTGATTACATTTCTGCATCAGTCATTATTTTGCATCATGTCCTTTTCCTATCCTCTTTCTTGTACATTATTTTAATTCTCTTTTATAGAAAGAGGTCCAAACTAGTCTATTCTTCCTTCTGAACACAGAGAGCAAATGGCATAATTGGAAATTGCTGCTTTACTTCTCCCTAAGATGATAAAAGTAATTTTCCATTTCTTAAGGCAGTTGAGAGTCATTGCCCTCTAAGAAATGAGGAATGTTTCCCTGGACTTTATTATTCTATGTGCTGTAAAATTAATTACGGTTTTGTTCCATTTCAGGGTGGGGGTGGAGATAACAGAGGAGGCAAATGCATCAGTGCAAAGAAGTAAATAATGTACAAACCTATAAGATGTTTTGAAAGGTTGCCAGAAGCCAGGTGAATAACTGATAATGCTCTGAAACATCCAGATCTTTCCGATGAAATGGCCGTTATGTCAAAATGAAATGCAAATGCGCCCTCTCTCTCTCTCTTACACACAACACACACATTCACTGATGTCCTTTCATAAAGTCCCTCAAGTCCATCTCACAAATGAGAGACTGAACATAGTTATTCATCCATTCAGAGTTTCTTAAGTGGCAGATCCATTCATCTTTTTCTCTCATTCCCAAGCTCACTGCTTTTGTCTTAACCTTGGCCCACACTTAGTCACATATAATCTCTGCCTCAGGTCTGTCAAAACTGCTGCCTCCTACAGAGATTTCCCTCCTCTGATCTCACCATGTTCTGCTCAACAAAATATGTCTGCTCTGTCTTCTCAATAACTACCTGTGAAAAATAGCCCAGATGCTCTCAGCTGTCATTCAAAGCTTCTGACCTCCTCTGCACTGGACAGTATAGCAACCCTAACTACTTTTTATTAAATTAATTTTTATTCCTTGAACATGCCCTGACGTTTCTCACCCTACCTTAGACCACAGGGAATGAATGTCCTGGAATGAGTGGCCATTGACCTCATCTCAGCCTGCTGAAATTCTGTCTCTCATGCCAGGGTAAGTGCTCTCTTTCTTGAAACCCTCCCCAAATTTTCTAGGTGAGTATTCATCATTCCTTTCCATCTTCATATTGCACTTTTCAGATTATTCTTTTAGTAACCTGCCTCAGATTACTTTTCTAGGAAGCTATCGCTACTCCTCGATTGGAAACCTCTTGAAGGGAAGATATGTGTGTTTTAGTATTTACTCTGTTTAGAAAGGTAGAGGGCTAGCTCAGAAAGATTATCATTGAAAAGGTTTAGGAATCTTTTTATATCAAAGATGAATAGTTGAGTTACATGGAAAATCTACTTCTGTGGAGCATACCATATCACCATGATTCTGGAAAAATGAAGCATTGCTCTGTGTGTGCTTTCATAGAGTTATATTTCTTCTATATTAAGTCACAAAACACACTCAACAGAGTGGGTATGACACTCCTAATTTGCTAATGAGAAAATGTGGAATCAGAAAGAGGTCATGGATTGCTCAAAGTCTAAACAGTGGCTGAGACAGGACTTCTAAATGTATGGAGTTAGGTAGAAGCCGGAAGAGAAAGCCATAGAAAAGGGTTTGTGGGGAATATGCCAGAGTTTCAGTCCCAGCTCTCCCGCCTAGGAGATGAGTGGTCTTGGGTAAGTCATTTGACTTTTCCAGGCTTCTGTTTCTTGTTTATAAGGCTACAGATGAAATTTCTAGGGACATCTTCACTTAAAAAACGATTCCTTGTGAAAACACATAATTTGGTTTAGTATGTCCTTAGTGGAGGACCCCTTTTGCTAGGATAAGAGGATGCTAAAGTTTCTAAATTGTTTGACATTCAGTCCTCCACATTGGTCTTTTGATGCTGCGCTTTGTCCTCTAACAGGAGGCTCTATCATGTTGGTGGCCAACATATCACCTCTTTGAGCCACAGTATTTCTTGTATGCATGCTGCAAAGAACCAGCAATGTTAGATCATAAAGGCAATGTAGTGTACTGGTTAAGAGCACATTTCATGGGGCAAGATTGCCCCAGCTGTACCCCAAACCAGCTATGTGGCTTGGGAAATCTACTTAACTCCTCTGTGCTCACTTTCCCCTTATGCAAAGTGCTTATAGCAATGGTATTTGTCTCGCAGGGCGCGGAACATTCAGGAGGAACTGCATGTAATCTCTGAGAACAGTGCCTCTGAGTGAGCAGGAGCTGTTTTTGCTCCCATGTCGACTTCTCAGATTTGCTGGGAGGATCAAATGAGAACAGTTTCTACATTTTAAACTACGATTGGAAAATAAAGATTTACCAGAAGTAATGTGCTTATTTTCTAAAACTGAAAAGAAAAAAAGGCCCCTCTTCTTCCAAAATCCCTCTGAGGTCTTAAACTAAAAACCCCAAAGAACTATTCCACTGCTTGTAGAATGTACTATTTTTTTCTCTCTCTAAGACATTTTCAATGTTAATTTCATAGTACTCTTTCTTCAAAATACCTTTTGTTGGGATCAGTTTGGAGACTTGGGCTTTTGAATATTTTATTTTAAATACCCTTCCCCCAAAGTTAGAAAAACCATTAGAGATCAACAAATAACATGAAGTCACAAGTCACAAAAGCTGTTTTTAATCTGTGAAGATTATTACCTAGAAATAGAGATGTCATATACTCTCCACAGATGGCTTCACCCTATAAAGTTATATGTTCAAATAATAACTTTAGGCCATAAACTCAGAGGTCAGCAAGGGAAAGTATCATTTTATTTTGAAATCACAGTGGTGGTAAATGAAATGGATAAGTGATTCAGGCTATTCCTCCCATATGCTAAATACTAAATAAGAACAGAAAAATAGTATATATTTTTTTAAAAAACTACACCTATGTGCACACACTAACTGAATATATATGCACGGAAAAACAATTTGGGAAATGGTTTAAGTCAGTTTCCAATCTGGTTTATGGTCACAGTTTGGTACAACCATCTAATTTTTAGTCATTCAATAGAATGAATTGTCCTAGGAATTGTGGAGGATGGTGAACATAAAATATTGATTTTGAGTCAACACTCATGTTTATTGATAAGCACCTATTTGCAAGTCACTATATAAACACAATAGCTCTAATCACAACCCGGCTGGAGATACAGTTGTTAGCAAGTAACCATTGTTCCTACTTCCATGAGTTCACATCTGGAAGGTGTACTGGCATGCACATTTTAGTAGCAGGTAGCTGATCAGTGTGAGAGGCTGGTGAACACCTTGGAGGAAGGGGAATGTCTTCTGGACTTTTGCCTCACTCATGCTTGACACGGCACCTGATGTGGAGCCTGATCACAGCTGGTGTTTAACAAATGTTGATAAGAGGAGAGAAGAGAAGAACCAAGGTAGACAAGGAGACAAAGATTTAGGATAGGAAGAGGCCTGTCTGTGAGCATTAGCAAAATGCAGGTGGGTGGCTGGTCAACATGGAGAAATTCTGAGATTTTCTAAGGGGACAGGAAGAATACTGTCTGGGAAAACTGAGGGTAACAGTTAAAATGAAACAACCTAACTCACAAGCCTCCTTCAAACTGGTCCCATTATAAATAGACATCTAAACCATAGAGGCAGATAGCCTAGAAAGTTCCCTCTAGAAGAGACCGTGGAGTGTAAATGTCTCCTTCCCTTGATCTCTATATATGACCTCATATACTCTCTTTTATGTGTTGTTTTTAGCTGCCACTGAGGTTAATTTAATCCATTGTGCTGTTCATTTTGCTTTGTTTCTAAGAAGCTCGGAGCTTAATTTAATACTCGATTGCAGTAACTGTTACCTATCATGTTTCATTTATATCCACATTTCTCCTTTTCAATGCACTCAGTATAACTGCCGTGAGTCAAGGGCTGTCCTCGACACTGTGAGGATTATACACAATGTCTCAAAGAGCTCTCATCAGAAATGAGAGATACAATTATCCCTTGCTTACTCTGCCATTTTGTTTATGAAGTTTTCGAATACCTGTCATGTACAAACCCTAGGGGCACTATGGAGGATAAAGTTTTTTTCAAGAAAAGGTTTTCTGTATTTCTTCTTTTAATTATTTATTTCATATTTATCTACTGACAATAAATTATGTATAAATATGAATTATTTCAAAAACCAGCATAAGTGCTAAAACAGACATATACCATTTTTACTTAGGTCCCCTGAAATGCTTGTGGTAAGTATAGATTCATAAAACCCCAATCACGAAAAGGCAGTAATCTAAGCAATTGAGTGCAAGTTGTAAAGAGTCCTAAAATCCTTTAAAGTGATGGTAATTGCCCATTGCCATGTATTTAGTCTATCAGCCAGATCTCTTCTATTAAATCACACTGGACTTGGGACAATCACCCAAAGATATTTCCACCATTGAAAAAGTTAACTCCAACTTCATTCATTCTGTTTGGAAAGCCCTTACTAATTGCCAAGCCCTGGGCTCAGCAATGGTATGCTTAGCTTGTTTCTGAGTTTCCTCACTGAGGGACTCTAGTTGAAAGCCCAGTGCCAATCACTATTGTAAATATATTATCTAAGTCCTCAGCATGGGGAGTCCCTGTTCCAATTTTCTGATTGAGTAACCACTGTGACCAACCTCTGGGCAGAGTCATCAGGAAATAACTGCTATTCAGCTTCACATTTCTTTGTTGAGCTTGATGCCCACACAATGGGAGGGTTATACAAGTAAGTAAAAGTTAAGCTGACAACATTTGTTGCAAACATGTTCTTTTCAGAATGGAGCAGCCTATATGAGGGGAGAAACATGTCAAGGGTTTCACGGAAATCAGTAAAGAAGATTTAGGGTGTGGATTTGACATTCCCTGATACATTCATGTCCTCACTGTTGGCTAAAATGATCTGTCAACAGCATTTGCTGAGTGTCCACAATGTACAGAGGCTTGCATTTGGCACAGAAATGGAAAAAGTAGAAGAGATTCAGGAATTCTTCCAAACACAACTCCAGGAAGTACCATTCACATAGACAGCAGTATAAATGGCCACCTGTAGAGTTGTGCAGTGCTCAGTCTTTACAACTGCATGAGGAGGGACTGAGAGACATTTTCCTCTTCTGCATTTTTATATATCAACATAAGGAATTAATAAAGTAAAAAGATAAGGTCATGTGCAAAGAGACAATGGTGAAAGAAAGTAGCAAATTGTATAAATGAGGTTTAGAGAGAAGGATAATGACTTGTCAGGCTCAGATTTGAATCCAGTCTACAGAACAATATTAGGAATCAATGAGACTGGCTGATGGGAAAACAGAGCTGATTGGAAGGTGAGCCTGGAATTCAGATCTTGGATTTAAAATTTGTCAATAGAAAGTTGATGCTTGAAAGCACAAGACAGGATGAGTTCTCTCATGAAAATGAAGCGTAGAATTAGAATAGAAGTGAAAGGCGCTTAGGATCAGACCTCGGCAAACTCCAGTAAGGGAAAAGGATTAAGAACAAGAGAACCTAGAAAAGGAGCTGGACGTTATTCACTGACCTCCCTGGAAAATGCCGTTTGGTATCACTGGATGATTTGCAGTGGCACACTGCAGACCACAAAGACTCTGCGGACTTGAGAATCTTAGTTTGGCAAAGTCTGGTTTGCCATATAAGGGCACAAATTGTCACTTTTCACAGATTATGACCTTTTATTTCTCAAGATATGCCTAAAGTGCATTCATCAATTCCACCAAGGATATTTCCTGGTGGTGAGGGACCATGAATCCCACAAACTCTTAGGAATTCCTTAAAAAAGACATTGGCCATTTAGTTAGTAAAGGAGTTTAAACTGCCTGCTGTTTCATATAAAAGGGGAGCTTAGACTCAATAAGCATCCTATAAAATACAATAGAAGGGCAGAAAGTACAAAAATCCATCACGTATGACTTTCTTCTTTCATTTGATAGGTGTTTAATCAAGTCATGACAGTGTGATAGTGATCATGCTAGGTGTCGGGAAAAATACGAAACGAAAATGATACAAGCCTTACCCTGTGGATTTGTATTCTTATGGGATAAACATGAAAAAAAAATGAAAGTAAAGACAAATATGCACACACGTAAAATGTGTGATAAATACTGGGAACAAGGAAATAAAAAAGAGAATAACAGGGGTAGTGGTTTAGCTATGAGGGCAAGGGAAGGCCATTCCAAGGAGATAACGCTTTAGCTGAGGTCTAGAATATGAAAAAGTACAGCCTCATGAGGAGAGTGAAGAAAGAACATTTCAAGCAAAGAGAATAGCATATACAAAGGCACTCAGGTAGGAAAAAGCTAGACATGTTTAAGGGGCTGGAGGCAAGAGGGAAAGAGGAGAGAGAATTGAAGTGGTTAAAGGAGTCAGGGGCCCGATTATTGTCTTGTGTGGAGAACGGATTAAAGATGGACAGTAACAGAGCTGGAAATCACCACTGGAGAGCTATTGTAGCCATCCATTAGCTGCTGGACTAGGAATGGCAAGAGGTGAGAGGGAGATGGATAGGTTCAATGTCATATGTGGAGATAGAATTTATATAACTTGTTTATGGATTGGTGCATAGAGGGAAAGACAGGAAATAATCACGGATAACCCCTGGGTTTTTTGCTTGAGGAACAAGGCATATGGTGGAGCCATTTCAGAGATGAAGAAGAAACAGGGGTAGTAGCAAGTTTGGGAGCAAAATCTACAGTTTTATTTTAAATGTACTGAGTTTGAGATGTGTTTGAATTATATAGTCAAAGATAAGAATGGCAGAATTTAAAAAAATTCAGAAAATAATACTGCCTCCCTTGGTAAGAAAATGGGCTCTCAACAAGGTGAGCAAAAATGTGATCAGGTTACCTGTAGCTTAAGCCCTTCAAAGCCCTCATGTTACCTATTAGATAAAGATCCTGATTCTTAGCCTGGCGCTCAGGGCTTTCTCTCGTGTCCCCTATCCTGTTCACCCCATGCTCCAACACCACAGGTGCCCCTTCTTTTATAAAGCATTCATTACTGAAAACACTCAGATTTTTTTCTCTCTCAGGTACATGGCTTCTAAATAGAGTGATGTTATGAGAAAACGAAGAATGAGAAAGAAAGGAATTTTGTTTTATTTTGTTCCATGAATCATTGTGTTATGTCCCAAGACTGTTGTATTAAGAATGAATTTGAAAAGTAAAAAATAAATACTTGCTAAGCCCCTGGTTCATTGCTTATCTGCTATCAACTAACAGACTCACTGCACTAACTAGTTAGGAAGGGTGAAGAATTGGCTACCAGATAAGCAAGTTGCTAGATAAAAATAGATTAAATCCCAAGAATATTAAACACCTGAACCTTCTCAAAGAGGCAGGAGTGGGATTATTGCTGTTACTGGAAATACCCAAACTGGGGGTCACTAGAACAATGACACCCAAAACCGATTTGCTGTGTCCTCTACAATATTCAAGGAAGGCAGTTGGCACTTTACGGCAAGTGATAACAATGAAGGTGCATGTCTTTTCTCAGAAAATGTGCGGCATAGAGGAGGGACACATATGCAGAACAATTATACAAAGTTAGAAATTATCAGTCTCCTAAAACGGGGCCAAATAAATTGCTGTAAGAAATAAGATGGTGGAGAGAACACCTCCAGCTGAGAATAATCTGGAAGTGCTTAATGGAGGAAGTCTGTTTGACTTGGGCCTTAAAGAATAGATGCAATTTAGACAACATGGAAAGAGAAGAGCATTTCAGGAGGGAAGTAGAGTGGGTCAAAGGCTGGAAGATAAATGTGTGCTTGCCGTACTAGACCTTGGTTCAGTATGGGTGGAAAATAAAATCAGAAATGGAAGGTGAGGATGGAAAAATTGTTTGGGTCAAGAATTTGAAGAATTTTGTTGGTTTCTTCTTCAGTATCCAATCCACCAACCTCCACATTTCTCACCCTTGAAGATTTTATGAGATTAGCTGGTTGCCCACCCATACCATACAGCTCAATGGGCGAGGGTCCTGATTATATTAAGCCTATCAGTGTATCCTATTGCCATATTCACAGTGATTGGTTCAGGGACGTTAGCTGGTGGGAGTAAAAGGATCTTCTTCTATTAGTTTTGGTCAAGGAAAGCTTCTTTTTCTTCAATGGAAACTACAGGATGAAACTCTTTTCCTACTGGTTGTGATCAAGGAAGCCTGAAATTTTGGGAGCTTTTGGCAGCCATCTTGATACCAGAGGGAAAGCAAATAAAAAATAAAGGTAGCACTGAGAAAGCAAAAGTATTGAGAAATGGAGAGAAAAACTGAGCCCCAACATTTTCTTTTGAGCCAATGGATTAAGCCTAACATGAAAGCAGTGCTGCTTCTCAATTTTTAAGTTATATGGGCCAATAAATCCTCTTTATGCCTTAAGCCAGTTTGACTTGGGTTTACTATTACTTGCCACTCAAAGCATCTTAATTCAGAATCCTTGAAAGACACATTAAGGCTTGGTTGGCAATGGGGATCTACTGATATCTGTGGCCTCAGGAGAGCTGTAATCTGGAAAGTAATCCTCATAGTAGTGGGCCACGTAGAACACTATTAAATCAGAGTAGTCTAAAACAGAGGCCATGAAAGCCAGCCAGTCTTTTAAGTTGAGATTAGCCTTATTTCACTCTTGTCCCTTACCTAGCCGTTTGACTTCAATCTCTCTCTCCCAGAAGAGGAAAGGAAGTAATTCTATTTAAGTCTTTCCTTGCGAAGAGCTACTCCCCTGGGCTTGGAGCCTGACACCACTTTTTCTCCCTTCCACTGACTCCAGAAATGTATTCATTTCTCTTTGTGTATTTAATGTAAACCAGATAAGCCACAAATTTATAATAACTTTAGTCAATTTAAATTCTAAGGCAAGCTGAATCTTTGGGGCCAATGTTTCAAGTACAAGATACTGTGATTTCAACGATAGTGAAACTGTGTGGGGAATTGCTTTCCCAAACTTTCCTCCCTATGTTTATATTATGGCACGCAGTCCAGAGGTATATTATGAGTGATTCTCTTGAACCTTGTCAGAAAGTCCTCATAAATCACATTCAAGAAAATATGTTTAGCCTCCATACACATATATATGAAACTCAAGAACTCAGACAAGTGGAATGAATTCTGAACTGTCAGTTTATAGCAGTGACTTTCCTTTTCAATTTAGGGATTGAAATTTAGGATGAGTAGGTTGTAATGGAAATAGCATGTGCTTGGAGAAACCAGAGGGTCTGCCTAACTTCTGGAATACTTTCTATCAAGTGATACCTTATTTTAGAGTCTTAAAGAGCCTAGATTATGGTCCCAGGTATTTGTGGGAGTCTAATAGATTCTAGCTGCTACACTTTAGTTTTTTTCCTCTATGAAATGGGTTTAATCTTCCCCTTTTGTTATGAGTAAAACAGGGCAAATTTTCATGAAAAAATATAATAATTTTTATAATTTACTGCACCCCTACTATGTGTCAGGTGCTGTGTTATAAGCATTGTTATCTATCATTTATTTAGCTCTTAATGTGTACCAGACACTAAGTATTGATATAATTTAATAGTTAATTAGCACATTTAATATTCACAACATTCTAATTAGATAGGATTCATATTTTTTATCATATTCTAGAAGAAGAAATTGAGGCACAGAAATGTGAAGGATTTGCCTCAAGGTTACATGGATAAAATACAGCAGGGCAGAGAATCAAAGACAAGCAGTTTGACCTTTGTATGCCTTATCATTTTTTTTTAAGGAGGTTCCAGGGTTTGAACACAGGATCTCATACATGGGAAGCAGGTGCTCAACCACTGAGCTACATCTGCTCCTCCATATCCTATCACTTTTACTCTTCCCAACAGCACTGTGAATACCATTTTTCAGATGAGAAAACTAAGGCCTCCCAAGTGTATATAACTTACTCCAGGTCACTCAACTAAGAAATGATCCTGACCTTAAAACTTAACTCCAGTATTCCTTCTATCTTTTAACCCCTATGGTATTTTCCTTACACACACAGTCTCTCCTTTCCACAGCTTTCCATTCTATATATTCTGCAAATTATATTTCCCTCATTGTTCTTTCTAAGCTAGATTTGAGTGATGTACAAGAGAGGCCAAATATCAGACAAATCACAGAGCACTTGGTAGACCATAAACCTGTGTTACTTTTAAGGAAAATGTTGAAAGAACGTCACAATTATGTGAGCACATATTATATTATTCAAATTTTAACTCAATTTAAATATATAATCTATAATTTTGTTTAGAAGTTTATTATGCTTTTTAATTTTTTACTACTTCGATGACCAAATTAATGTTTTGAAGTCATTAGCACATTATCATATTCCCTAATTCAGGACATGTTTATTGATTCCAAACCTAACTTTTTTTCATATCATAAAGTTTATTTTTAAAGAAGACTTAGATTACAGAAAAGTTACATAGAAAGTATAGGGGATTCCCATATACCCCACCCCCACCCCCTCACATTTTCCCCTACTAATAACTTCTTACATCACTGTGGTACACTTGTTGCAATTGATGAACAAATATTGAATCATTGTTGCTAACCAACATCTATAGTTTACATTATGGTTTGCACTTTGCACTGTACAGTTTTATAGGTTTTGACAAAATGTATAATGGTCTGTATCCATCATTGCAACATCATGCAGAACAATTCCAATGCCCTAAAAGTAGCCCCATATTCTACCTAGTCTTCCTTCCCCCTCCCCTCAGAACCTCTGATAAGCACCATCTTTATATAAGTGTTACAAATTCTTCTGTTACTGCAACAATAATAAGTTTACTTTGGTCCGTGGTTGCAGTCCCCTCCTTATGTTTGTTCATTCCTCAGTCGTGAGGATTTGGGGATGATAATGCCCACTCTGCTTCAGATTGAGAGGGGGTTTAGATCTTAAGGGGCAGGTAGAAGGAACTGTTTTGCTTGCAATTGTAGATACTCTTTGTTTTTGGGGGATGGGGTTGTCCATCATCATCATTTTGTTAGTTGTCCTGGGCGAGTCTGATGAACTGGAAAGTTGGCCACACCCTAACTTTTAATCAGGATTGCTGTGTCTGAGTTCTCACTGTTTATTATTCGTAAATATCACATGTATAGAACTGCTCTGTTGTATTTTATAGTCATGTTTGATAGAGTCTCATAAAGTCCTTTTTCTCTGAGACAAAAAATGTAGAATAATACTGAGGATTTCTAGCTCTTGTCTCAATGGCTTTCATCCAGACCAGCTTTCACAGCCCCATTCCCAGAAAAGTTGTTCAACAGGCAAAGTGTTAAACCAAGAAGGCATGATTTGACTACATAGCTGAATAGACCCTGCAGAAGCCATCAAAAACAGAAAAATCTGAGTTGACCAGGTTAGAATGAGGACAAGCTTTAGAAAGTGATCAGATACAGAATCATCAGAATTAAAAGTATGCTGTTAAGAAAACCCTGCATTAGATGCTCACATTGGCTTACATGAGTATTGTGCTTTGCAATTTGCAAAGATCTTTCAAATCTCTCATCTCATTTAATTCACACAACCACCCTGGGAGGCAGATATTCTTTTTTTAAATATTCCAAAAGTGAGGACCAGAGACATGACAGGATTTCCCAAGAGGATATAGATAGCAAGTAGTGGAGCTGGGATTAGAATCCAATTCTGTCTCCAGAATCCAGGTGCAATTCATCACATAAACTGATACTAGTATCATCAGTATATCGAGGGTTAAAATCCCATGGGCTTTCATTCTGCTCTGCTTCTGGAATCTACTGGGCCCCCACTGAATGGTTCTTGGTTTTTCTTCATTTTTGTCCTTTTCTTTCATTTTACGGTTTTGTTGGCCACATTCATGGGAAATGACTCCAATTAAAACTTTGTGAGGCCAAGGCTGGTTAATGTATCACTGACCACAATTCTCAAGGATGTGGCCAAACTCTGGTTCCTCAATTGTTTGCCATCCACCCCCATCCTGCCTGGTGTCCCTCAGGACCTTCTATCGCCAGGGCTCAGGGCTGAGTTTTTGTCATTGGCCTTGACCTCCATTCCTAAAGATTGGATACCCAGTCCCTGTCCCTATCTGGAGCCTCTTCTGCAAGCTGCTTCCCTATAAACCCTTTAAAAATACAAAACACTTCCACTTTCTCCATAGGCTCCACTTTCTTCCTCCATTTCTTCCCTGGATACAGGGCTCATCTGCTGGCTCCTGATCTGCTTCAAGCTATCACCTTGCCTCTAGTGTGGTCCAAATGATACAGGCTTTTCTTTAACATTTTCACTGTCTTTAAGGCCTTGTGCCCTAAACTTTTGGTTTCCTGGGTCCCTGGGCTCTAACTTTCTGACACAAAGTGCCTGCTAGACCCACTGACTCATTTTCATTCCAGAAAAAAATCACTGCACACTTGCAATCCACTGTGTGTTGTGATAGGATTTGTATAGGACGGAGAGAGGTTTCATATCTGGCTCTGATCTTCAAAAGCTCAATTATATCAGTTTCACTGTCCATACCATAACCATCTAGAGAAAAATGGGACTGAATCAGGATCTGTGTAATGCCACAGCCAGCACTCTTTTCACCACATTATGCTGGCATTTAAACTGGGATTTATAATATGATGTTCCAAAGACTTCTTAGTTGCTTCTCAATATCCATTCTACCAAAATTCTCTTTAGTGAAGACAGAAAGTATAGAACAACATTTAAGATTTCTAATTTGGGTCCCAAATTCTGCCAACTGAACCAGTTTTCATAATCTTATTCCCAGTAGAGATGAGCCATAATTTTCATCTGAACACATTACTACCCAGCTAAAAGATTGCATTTCCCATATTCTTGTGCAACTAGGCAACATCATGTGACACAGTTCTGGTTATAAAGACGTAAGCTGAAGTAGTGTGTAGGGTGTATTTTGGGAAGCTTCCTTAAAAGGGAAGCTATCTGTTACCACAATAAAAATTTCTTTAAAAAGCAGGAGGAGGAGGGGTAGTGAAACTATGTGCCCTGTCTCTCTTCTTTTTCTTTTCTGATATTTGGAGCTAGGTTGTGATGAGTGCTATTGTGGCAACCATTTTGGTCCATGAGGATAAGCTATACTCCTAGGGGATGGTGGAGTGAAGAGGTAGAAGGAGCCAGTGTCACTGATGTATGTGGAGCCACCATACCAAACTTAGACTTCCTACCCTCTATTAGTTTCCTAGAGCTGCTATAACAAATTACCACAGACTAAGTGGCTTAAAACAACAGAGATGTATTCATTTATTGCTCTGGAGGCTAGAAGTCTGAAATTAAGGTGTTGGCAGGGCCATGCTCCCAAGACAACTGTAGGGGAGGATCATTCCTTGTCTTATCCAGCTCCTAGTAGCCCCAGGTGTACCTTGGTTTGTGGCAGCATAATTCCAATCTCTGCCTCCATCTTCACATGGCTGTCTTCTCTCTGTGTCTCTATCTGTGTCTCTTCTCTTTCACTTATAAAGACTCTAGGGTGGTGGGTTAGGGCCCACCCTATTTCAGTACACCGCATCTTAGCTTCTTTACGTATGCAAAGATCCTACCTCCAAATAAGGTCCTGGAGGTTATGATTTCAAGATATCTTTTAGGGGACATAATTCAATCTATAACATGCTTCCAACCTATTTTAAAGCAGAGAACTAATCTTCTGTCTTAATTTAAGGTACTGTTATTTATTTCCCTTATACACCACCAAAACCAATCCAAATTAGTACAAATGGGCAATTCTTCAAAACGGATGAGAGATTGATAGAGATTGATGTTAGGAAAGTAAAGGAAATTGATATGAGCATGGGGCAATCTAATGTGGCTCTTTTAAGGTATGTGTGACTAAGAGAAATTTTTTTCACAAATATAGATTCTTACAGCATGAGTTATCATCTCTGCACTCAAACAACTCACATGTATAATGTTCTCTTAGTCCATACAGCACTATATGAAAGGACAAGGTCTGTGATCAAATCCCTGTAATCTCCACTCACTAGTTGTTTGACACTGGATGAATCCATTTATCTCTCAAAGCCTTTTTCCTACATCGGGTAAATAGCTTGTGAGGTATGACTAAATTCTTGTATGTAAAGTGTTTATTATTGTGCCTGGAACAGAGAAGGCACCTAAGTAAAAGGAATTGCCCTAGGTTCCAGACATCCCCTTCAATTCCTGAAACTTCACTTCTGGCTAGCCTTAAAGGAGCTAACTGTATCCTGAGAAACTGAGAAAATCTGTCCCCCACCCTCTCATCCTGCTGCTTTCCCTCCTTGGACACCTAGAAAGAGAAGTTTCAATGATTTCATGAAGATTCCATTAGTATTAAATGGAGTGTACATTACCCAGGAGAATTGAGACTCTGTCAGTGGAAATCTCTAAGTGAAAAGGTTCCTGTCTATGGAGCTATTGCTTTAGAGCCTTGTCAGTAAGAGCTTTTGCCTTAGGGGTTTGTAAATATTTATATTTTCAAACTACTATGAGAGGAACAACAGCCACTCCACATGAATGGATTATGTTAAATGTACCCAAAGTCTGTAATTCAAGCTGTCAAATGTGAGGAAATACCAGACTTAAGGCTGCCATTCCAATCCACTCAGAATAAATAAGGACTTTGGGCAGAGCTCTTTAACACAATGGCTCACAGACATATGGAAGACGTTACTAGGGAAGATGACTGAAGAGAAGGAAAAACACACTAAATGGATTCAAGAAATACCTAGTCTTTCTTCCAGAGTGGGAAGGGATTGGACTTTAGGGAGAACATTGTTGGCTCAAAAGCAGGGAAATGGGATTAACATTAAACCAAGAGTGAGGGGTGGCACGTGGAGGCTTTTCCTGTTCCTAAGACATTTATCTGTTTTTCATTAATTGTTTTGGAAGTCTGGTGAGATGACAACAATATAGAAACAAAATTTGATCAGGACAGGCTGAGTGAAGGGTAAGGGATTTATTTACTGTGGAGGTTTGGCCTTAAGAATGTGGTAGAGTTTCCTCACCCATAGGATGCAGGTGGAGGTTGTGTTTATTGAACTGAAAAAAGCACATTTTAGGGAGAGATTGAACAATGGGCCATATAAATGCAATTCAATTCTACAAGCATGTTCAGGACACTTACTTTATGCCAGACATGGGCAATGAGGTTTGAGAAGCAATCTGATTTAGTGGAAAGAGCTCTGCCTTCTAGTCCTTGCTCTTAGGCTGACAAGCTTTGCACAGTGAGGCAAACCACTGATACTTTCTGAACATCAGCTCAAAAATGTTATGTATTGATTTTGTTTTTGTTTTAGATAAATAAATACTAAGTTTGATGATATGACAAGTAAGAGGCTAAATGGGCTTCACCCTCTAGACCTTTGGATTCTGGACCTTGGTAAGACTGCCAGTGTGATAGAGTGTACCACTGTTCACCCATATCTGGTGTCCCTCCCTGTGGTGCTCTAACCTGTGAATGTATATACCATTGTACTCTTTTATATTCAGGAATGGTCAGGTCACTTGCTTAGCCAGGAGGATGCAAACAGAAGTGACATATGTCTGAACAGAAACTTTAAGAGCCAGTGTGTGGTTCACTGTATCTGATTTTTCTTTCCCTCTGCCCTGATAACAAACAATGGTCCAGATAGAGGCTAATTTATCAACCTGGGTCCTGGGGGGAAATGATATGAAGTGCCATTGCTGATACATGACAGACATTTAGCATGAGTGAGAAACAAGCACTTATTGTTTTAAGTGACTGAGATTTGGGGGTCTTTTGTTACTGCAGCATAACCTCTCCATGGGGACTGACTCACAGGATAGGTGAAAAGTTTAATCTGAAAAGTACATATTCTTACCTTAGAATTCTATATCACTCTGGTCTGTGGCAGAGAGGGAGGAAAGAGAAACTTCCTTGTGTTTAAAGTCTTTCAATAGATTAACTCCCAACAGTCAAGAAATGTAGGCCAAAAACAGATCACGTAGCAATTCAGTAACTTGCTCCCCCTCTAATGGAAGGGGAAAGTAAAGGCCAGCTAAAGGCAAAACGTGTTACTGCAGTGGAGCCAACAAGTGGAAGCATGGGAGTGTTGCCTCCAGCAGCACCAAGGACTCTTCCAGCAGGCAGGCGACATGATAAGATCTCTTTCTAAAATATCTCTCTTGCTGCTTTCGAGGATGGACTGAAGTAAATATGACTGTAGTCACATTGACCAAATTGGAAGAAGTGTAATAATGAGGTCAAGTGAGTGCAGAAGGTAGTCTTAATTAAGACAATTGCAATAGAGATGAAGAGTGCAAATTTGAGAGGCCTTTGGGAGGCAGATTTAACAGTGAGAGTTTGTATGTGTGGAGGAAGCATAGCCAAAGATGAGAAGATAAGACAGTGATCGTGCCATTCAGAGAAAGAAAACTTGCAGAAGGGAAATTAGTTACAAACATTGAGCAAGGCATTCACTTTTGGGCTTTCTCTTGTGCTCCTGTACAAACCATTAGTGAACACACGGCTCTGTCCTTTGTTTGGACCATGTTCAGACACAGATTACTGGGTGAGATGCATCATTCAATTGGCCAATTGTGGCCCTTCTAGTAAGTTTATGAGAGCTTTACTGGAAGATCACACTGTTTATGGTTCGTGGGAGGTATTCACAGGCAAGTTAAAGAAACAAAGTTTTGACCACAGAATTGTGCATCCTGAGACATGAGACATCCGGGAAGAATGCCAGGAGAATGGCATTCAGTAGGTCTGGGTTCAAATTCTAGCTCTACCCCTTTCTAGTTGTTTGGTTTGGAACAAATTACATAAACCTACTGAGTCTCAGTTTTCTCACCTATAAAAAGGGATATAAAAATGTGTACTTAAAAGGATTGCTGTGAAGCTCCAAGTATTTAATCAATGTGATGTGACCAAAGCACAGTAAATATTTCTAAATGCCATTTTCTTCTCCTTTTCCTTTCCCACACACCATTAAATGATGTGGAATGAGACTCTTTCTGAAAGACAATATTGAATGATATATTTGTTTTTAGTCTACTCACCTCTTCATTTTGGGAGTCCAAAAATAAATCTTTCATAGTAAATCAAAAGGGTTTTGCTATCAATGAAAAAGAAAGTGACTGAACATTTTTGGTTTACTCACCATTGAAAAGATCTTGACCTAGAAGGAGATCTTGCCTGGTGGAGACATGGCTGGATGGGTATGTGTATCTGTGTATAGAAGGAAGGCAGTATTTCCTGTGTGGTCACTATTTCCTGTGGCGGGGGCATGATGTGCCTTGTGGCAAGACAAGAGAACACTGGCCAGTAGGTCAAAGTTACCATGAGGCATATCTCAGTTCAAGGCACTAAAGTTAATAACTTCACAATGGCTTTTCCAGAGACAGTGAGTGCTCCATTACTGGAGTAACACAAGGTGAGGTGGGGGGAATACTGGTAAGTTCAGCAAGGAGCAAATTCCCTTAGGTGGGAGCTTAGAGTAGATACAATTCGATGAAGCAAACGTGTAATGAGGGTCTAGCACATGTAAAGCCCCAGCTGTAAGCTGGGAGAGGAACACATTCGAAGGAGGCAGTGCCCCTGTTCTTAAGCGCTCATGGTCGACTCTATCTTATTTGATTCTAGGATAGACTTAGGCACTCAGCCTCCCAATTCATTCACCCACTAGATATTCCGAATTATCAGCCTGGTGCATTATTTACTCTGATCCCTTTACATAGGATTGTCCAGTTGTGATTTGCTTCCAAAAGAAAGTGGCCATGCAAGCTTGACTTTTTTTTTTTTTAATATATTTTTTTTATTTATATATCCCCCTCCCCTTGCTGCTTGTGCTCGCTGAGTCCATTTGCTTTGCATTTTTCTGTGTCTGCTTGTCTCTCTTTGTTGTGTCATCTTGTTGTGCCAGCTCACCACACCGTGCGGGCCGTCAGCTCACCGCGCCGTGCAGGCTGACTTGCCTTCACCAGGAAGCCCCGGAATCGAACCCGGGGCCTCCTATATGGTAAATGGGAGCCCAACCAATTGAGCCACAGCTGCTTCCCCAAGCTTGACTTTTAACAGAGGTGAGTCCTCAAAATTAAACAGGAAATTAAAGGACAGAAAAGCAGATTAATGAATTATGTCAAGGTATACCTAACTGAAAAGTGGAAAGGAATACTAAAAAGAATTTAGAGTTAACAAAATTGATTCTTTGGCTTAATTTACCCAATAACTGATAGTATGGCTTCTATAATACATTTACCTACCCTGAGCCTCAAAATCCCCGTCTGTACTACAGAGATTCAATTTGTAATCCCTAGATTCACTTCCTACACCAACATGCCATAATAATTCTATATCACCAAATGGCTGAATCTTCATTTTTCTTTTCACATTCTGTCTTAAAGCTATCAGGTTCCTATGCCATTAAGTCAATCATATGAGGAAATAGGGGTAGAGAAAGTCATAAGATATTGACTTTCCCCTGGAAGAATTTGCCATATTGTGGATGAAGCACCTGATGACTATGAGGCAAAATATGAAATCATGTACATATTATATACTGTGGGAATGAAAATGAGCCATTGGCTTTACTTTGAAATATTGAGAAAGGCTTCTTTGATGAGGTAATAGCAAAGTTCCACAAATTGGAATAGTGTAGAAAATCAAGGTGACTCCCTTGATAATGTTTCTTACATGTGTTTTAACTAGAACTATTTAAATATGCATGCTATAAGCCAGATAATTGAGAGCCAGCATACCATGGTGAGAAAAAAATTGAGTGCCTACTACAGACCATGTACTGAGCTAAGCAGTTTACATATATGAACTCACTTCATCTTCCTCCTGACAACTCTATGGTAGATGATGGCATCTCCATTTTCATATTATGGATAAGGAAACAGAAGGACAGTATTTAATTTTAGTTCAAATTAAAACTAACTGTGGCTAACTGTAAGGTTGTGTTGAGAAGGATTATGAAGCCACATTTGACACCAATGGAAAGAACGGTATGCTTGATTAGCAATTCATACAAAAATATTATTAAGCTCCTTTTATGTGTTAGGCCTTATTGTAGATGATTTGGATACATTGATGAACAAAAGTAGGCATGATCCCTGCCTTTCTGTCGCTGACATTTTAGTGGAAGACACAATGATCAATCAGTATAATCCATAAGTAAACTATATAGCTTTTTACACATTGAAAAGAGTTATGGGAAAATAAGACAAAGTTGAGCAGGGTAACTGGGCCATAGAGCTGGTAGAGGTGTTGCAAGTTGGTCAGAGTGGGCCTTGTTGAGAATGTGTCATCTAAATTAAGTCTTAAAGAAGATGCAAAGGTTAGAAATAGCTTGGATATGGAAAATGGAAATGATGGCATGTCAGAAACAAAAGCAAAATGGACAGCAATATCAATCTCTACATTTTGAGCTTCTGTGGCTTTGAAGCTTAATTAATAGAATTCCAATCAAGTAAACTAAGAATTTTGAGTTCAAATCTTACTGGACCCAATTACGCTTAAGATAGATTTAAGTTTCAAGTTGTGTAGGTTTGAAAAAATGACATTCACTCTAGGAGCTCCAGTTACTGTGCCTGTATCATGGACGGCAAAATATCTAATTCGTGTAGTTCTTGTGATGATTGAACAGAATTGTTATTCTAAAGGATAAATGTAAAGACCTTGACACAGAGTTGGAGCTCTAAAATGTTCCCTTTTACCTCTCTGAAAATCTTGTTTGGCACAAAAAGTGAAAGAAATTGTGAATAACCCATGCATCATGCAAATGCTTCTGAAAGCTGCAGTCACCATCCCACCTGTTTAATTAAATTTGCAGGCATATGTTCAAGTCTTTGCCCAGGTATCGGCATATCTTTGATGCACTTATATTTAGGATTACCATTAATTGTCTTTCCTCTTCTCTGTTGGCCCAAGGACTAAAGTGATGTGAAAATGGATCTCACAAACTCTTCCATCTCTCCATGTGGAAGTCTGTTATGTGATTTAAGGAATACATCTACTGTCATCGAAGTATAGCATTTTGACAATTTACTTTATACTGTAAAAAATAAAGGAAATATAAAAATCAATGTGCAATTGAGCTATATAAATATGAAGGAACTTTAGAATAGGAAGGATGGATAAACAGCTGTTTTGTAGGCTGATGATAACTCACATTCCCAAACATAAGTTCATGTCATTGAAAGGTTGTTTTCAGATGCATTTTTAGAAGTAGGAGTTCTACCCAGAGATTGTTCAAATAAACCTCACTGAAGGGCATGGAGAGAACATGTTTATGAATTTTGGGGAGAGGTTCAATTCCTACTTATAGTATCTCTCATGCATTTATTGAGATCCTCTATATACCAGGCACTATGCAAGGGATTTTAATATCCCATCTTATTTTAGCTCTACAACAACACTGTGAGATAGGCATTTAACCTTTTTTTAAATAGATAAGATAATTGAGGCTTATTCTGGTGAAGTCTTTACTCAAGATCACAAAACTACAAAGTTTCAGAGTCAGTAATCAAACTCTGAATCCAGTTACTCCTATGTTTTTTCCAAAATGCCACACTACTCCAATTGGTGAATCAAATACTTTTTAATAGAAATTCAAAGTATATATTTGTAGTTGATATCACACAATTCAGGAAACTTTGTCCTAGGAAGGAATTTTTACAGCATTATAGAATAATTTTAAGAGAGAGGAAAAAGCTTTCAAATATAAAACTTACTTAAAACAAGGGCTAAACTTAAAGTTATCATAAACTGTCTCAGCATAACATGTTAAAATGAATGTCAAACTGGCATTTTCAACATCCTTATTTACTATCAGTACCTGATTATAGATAGTTAAGAAACAGGAATGAGGGAGCTCATTTCTGAGTGGTTTTCAGAGGCAGATGGATTGAACCAGAAGAAAGTTGGTCTAGGAGGCAAGATGCATCTGTTCTGGTCCTTTATTGGTAGGACTTGTTTTGTGAAAGTTTTGGGTAATTATTTCCTTTCTTTAAGATTACAAAGTGTTAAGGTACTCATCTCAGAGTTTCCACTCCTACTTGCAGTTTCCATGCTTTCTCTGGAAGCCAATGAGTGTTTTCTGCTCCCTTAGTGTGGGAAGCTGTGATGGTTAGGCTAATGTGTCAACTTGGCCAAGTATTTGTGTCCAGGTGTTTGGTCTAGCAAGCACTGGGCTAATTGTAATACAAGAACATTTATGGACTTCGATCACCAGTGAGTTTACTGCGTGGATGGCTGATTACATCTGCATCAATCAGGGAGATTGCATCATCAATGGGTGACGCTTTTATCCAATCAGTTGAATGCCTTCAAAGGGGCAGCAATTTGGTTTAACTGGAATAGACACATACTCTGGCTATGGGTTTGCTTTTCCGGCACGCAATGCTTCTTCCAAAACTGCCATCTGTGGACTTACCGAATGTCTTATCTACCGCCATGGCATTCCACACAGCATTGCTTCTGATCAAGGAACCCATTTCACAGCAAATGATGTGCAGTAATGGGCACATGCCCATGGAATTCACTGGTCTTACCATGTTTCCCATCACCCTGAAGCAGCTGGATTAATAGAAAGGTGGAATGGCCTTTTGAAGACTCAATTACGGTGCCAACTAGGTGTCAATACCTTGCAGGGCTGGGGCAATGTTCTCCAGGAGGCTGTGCATGCTAAGAATCAGCATTCTCTCTATGGTGCTGTTTCTCCTATAACCAGGATTCATGGGTCCAAGAATGAAGGGGTGGAAATGGGAGTGGCACCACTCACTATTACCCTTAGTGACCCACTAAGAAAATTTTTGCTTCCTGTCCCTACAACCTTAAGCTCTGCTGGTCTACAGGTTTTAGTCCCAAAAGGAGGAGTGTTGCCACCAGGGAACACAACAATGATTCCATTGAACTGAAGTTAAGGCTGCCACCTGGCCACTTTGGGCTCCTCTTACCTGTGAATCAACAGGCAAAGAAGGGAATTACTGTACTGGTTGGGGTGATTGATCCTGACTATCAAGGGGAAATAGGACTACATCTACATAATGGGGGTAAAGAAGAGTTTGCCTGGAATGCAGGAGATCCTCTAGGGCGTCTCCTAGTACTGCCATGCCCCGTGATTAAATTCAACGGAAAATTGCAACAAACTAATTCAAGCAGGACTAACAATGGCCCAGAATCTTCAGGAATGAAAGTTTGGGTCACCCCACCAGGCAAAGAACCACAGCCAGCTGAAGTGCTTGCTGAAGATAACGGGAACATGGAATGGGTAGTGGAAGAAGGTAGTGATAAATACGAACTTCGACCACATGACCAGTTTCAGAAACGAGGACTGTAATAGTCATGAACCCTTCTTCCTTGTTTTGTTATGAGTATGATTGTATATGTACACAAAACGAATTTCTTGTTTTCTTCCCCAACCTTTTCCCCTATCATATGAAAAGTTGCATTAATTCCACATCATAATATTTAAGGATGTCAAGTTTAAGAGTGACTATTACCCAAGGACTTGTACCCTATTCTGTGGGGGAATTAATGCGTTTCTGGTTGTACGCTGGGAAGTTGAACATTGTTAGGCAGAAATATATATGTATGCTTGTCTGTTATTGTTTTTACTTAGAGACTAAGTATGGTTTAGGGTAATGTGTATGGTTGCCAAGTTGACAAGGGGTGGACTGTGATGGTGAGGCTAATGTGTCAGCTCGGCCAGGTAATTGTGTCCAGGTGTTTGGTCCAGCAAGCACTGGGCTAATTGTAATACAAGAGCATTTATGGACTTTGATCACCAGTGAGTTTACTGCGTGGATGGCTGATTACATCTGCATCAATCAGGGAGATTGCATCATCAATGGGTGACACTTTTATCTAATCAGTTGAATGCCTTAAAAGGGGAAGTGATTTCAACATTCAGAGAGAATTTTCAAGCTTGTCCTTGGACAGGCAACTTCTCCCAGAAACTCATCAAGGACCTTTCATTGAAC
Source organism: Cabassous unicinctus (assembly GCA_029593785.1). Lineage (NCBI taxonomy): Eukaryota > Metazoa > Chordata > Mammalia > Cingulata > Chlamyphoridae > Cabassous > Cabassous unicinctus. Next base: position 148,208 of record JAQZBX010000040.1, read on the forward strand.
TTTCATCAGAGCCCCTGGTTTGCAGCCTGCCTGCGGAACCTGGACTTCTGCATCCCCATGGTAGCATGAGAGACTCTTATAAAATCTCATATGATTGACAGATATCTCCTGTTGATTCTGTTTCCCGAGAGAACCCTGACTAATACAGAAGCTCTTCTGACTAGCTGTTGGGTGTCAAGCACTGATTAGGTTCTTTTCCACTATAATCACTAGAAATAAAAATCAAATAGGAGAAAATGAGGCCCACTAAAAGGCAATGACCTTCCCAAAGCCAAAAACAATTCACTGCAGAGCAGGGACAGATCCAGGTTCCTGCACCCCAAGCCAGGAACCTACATTGCCTCCAGTGTGATTAAGTCTGATGCCAGACCTTCCGGATAGATGATGTTTCTGTTGTTTTGTTCTATTATGTATAGTCCAGAGCATAAAACATTTTCCTACATAATGAAAAATGATCACTCATTACAGAATAAATTGAAAGGAAAAAAGCAAAGCAGTCACACTGAATCTTCAGAAATTAGCATTTCAGAACACTGAGTGCATAATAAAATAATCCTTAAGGAAATTAATTACCATCCATGCACACTGGCTGCTTTGACTTCCTAAAATTCACTCTCACCAATACTAATATTGTATAAAAAAGTATTAAAGGTATTCTTTCTTTGGTTTACATTACAATGTCTGAAGAGAAATGAGGCATTTTAATATTACAGAGTAGTTGCATTAAAAGAAATATAATGGCCAAAATCAGGGAGATGAGGCTCCACCTCTCCAACTTACCTGGAATTATGTTTACTTCCAGACTCCGGGATTTCTGAGAAGCGAGCAGGAATATTGCATTATAGTGGGGTGTAAAGTGATGCCATGTCCTAGAAGGGTTGTATAAAGAAAGAAGAGAACCCAACGGGAAAGAGAAGAAGAAATAAGTGTACCAATTGCTTGCCATGGAGAAGGCTTCATGGACTTTTCCTCATTTGCTTCTCACAATAATCCTGTGATTTAGTTATTATTGCCCATTACTTGAAGATGAGGAAAACGAGGATCAGCAACATTAAGAGTTCAGAGTCATCAGCATGAAAATGCAGGAGGAAAAGTAGGGGTTAGAACTATGTGTCTTTCTGAACTCAGAGGCTGTGCTTTATTTTTGATTGTCCACATTACTTCCATTGAACAAACATAGAATGCTTATGTTGAAATACTCTGTTTATAGATGGTAGAAAATGACATAGGTTTGTTCTCAAAACTCAAGTAGACCATTTAAAGAGGAGAGAAGAGATTTTTAATCCTGGTATCCTCAGAATGGCAAACAGCAAGTAGAGATGGGTGTTACAGAAGTCATATTTACATTTAAAATAAGAGAGGCCATCCTAAGGATGAAATGTCTGATAGTAGGTTGGTCTGCCTTAGAAATAGCATGCTTGTCAAAAGTAGTGTAGCCAAGAAGGAGCTAAACAATGACTTCACAGGGAAAGAGAGAAGATTCAAGTCTTTCATGGAACTCTGCAGTGGGAAATGTCTAGGAAGATATCATACTCTCTATTTACATGATTTATCATTTGATCTGTAGCACTTTGGTTAACACGGAAGGTACATTCAATTCCTGAAATGTTAGGTTCCTAAGTTTTACCCAAATGCATATTTTTGCAAGAAAAAAAAAATCCTCAGCAGTGTTATATTATGGCCTTTGGCTGAAATCTCATGCCTAAAATGTGCAACTGAAATATAGCTTTATGGAGGAGCTCCAAGTTTTTCAGAATTATGTGCTGTTTGAGAGGGGTCAACCGCAGTACTGCACATCTCTGCAGTGTCTTCAAACACTCTGAATTGCTGAGGTCTGCGAAAACAATTTGGAAACCTCCAGAATGGGAGGTCCTTTTGGCTTCTTGTACTCAAACTGCTATCTAGCAGAATGGGAACCAGAAACAAGAAACATTCACTCGCAGCCAGCAGGTTGGAAGAATATAGGCCCTAGCTAACTGTCAAGTAGGTAAAACTCCTCTTTGATGCTCTGGAGCCTTCATAGTACAACAAAATGTTGTAGGTGAAATATCTCAGCAATAACACTTGTTAGTCAAGGATACTAGACTGGGGCTCAGAAAAGGAAAGGAAATGTTTAAGAAAGCACAGGGGCTTAGTTGCAAGATTAGGACTAAATTTTAAGTTCCTTAACTCAATTAGTGCTTGAGAAATTATAGAATTTCAGGATGAGATAGAACTTCAGAGCTCATCACTTCACCAGCATTCCCCAAACTGTATATTGATATTTCCATGGAAAGGGGGTTTATGGTTGAGAAAGTTTATAAATCAGTGCCTGCCATATTAGTTTCTTGGAGATACACAATGCCAATTTTTAAAGCTCTGTGATGTCCCACAGAAAAAGAGACTCATTTGATTTTAAATAAGTATTTCCTGAACTCGTTTGACTACAGAACCATTTTACTTCTGGTCACCTATACACATGCTCGGAAATACCTGTGCTTTGTAGAACATGGTTTGAAAATACTAGGTTCAACTAATCCCATTGGATACTTGATTTCTCTACCAACAAAGTCACCCTGTAAATGTCTAGCTTGATGTTTACAATAATGGAACATTGACCTGTTCATTTTCCTCTACCAAATTGTAAGTTCTTTGAGCAGATGATTGTGGGATGTTCACAGTTTTGTCTCTCATGCTTGAAAACGGGCTCAATAATTATGTGTGAAATGAATTCACCCCCCAAAGTATCCCTGTCACATTTTTAAACAATTCCAGAAATCAGAATACCATTCCTAATATTAGGTCCAGTTGCCTTGCTGTAATTCTGGTGCTTCTCAAACTCGATTTCTCTATGCAGATGAGAGCCTTGTAAAGATTGAAAATGCTGATCATTTCTCCCATTGTTGAACACTCCCAGGTTCTTTTACTACTTTTCAAATAGCATGGTTTCAAGACTCCTCACCATTCTGGCCTCTGATTCCAGAATTAACTCTGAACTGGGCTGTTGTACAATTAGACAAAACTGAGTTCTACTTTTATCTCCTACACATAGTAAGTGTGTGAGACTCTTAAAAAATGTGTGGCCTTTGTGAATCTCATATTAGCAGTTTTCTTACCTAACTCATAAGATGTATTAATTTGTTATATATCTTATAAAATCAACCCGTAAAACTGCAGTGAGGATTAAATGAAAATGAGGATATGGACAGTGACACAGTGCTCAATAAATAGTGGTTACTATTGTTATCCAGTTTATCAATTTCTGCCATAACATATGGGGAAGAACTGGAAAGCAATTTTCTGGAAGTGGGCAGAAATAGAGAAACACAATTTTTTCCTTTGTTCTTGTCTTTTATTTGTACTTATTTAACCAAATGTTACAAATATGGCTCTTTTAATCCTGGCACCTTCATTCTCATTACCTTCCTAAATTTGTAGGCATATATTCCAAAAACAGAATTATTTGGGCCTATATTGTGTACTCAGTCTCCTGGAACTTCTCATTTGCATCCCCTTTCCATCTCTATCCTAGCTTTGGCCTGTAGACATACCCCATCTCCTTTTTCCACTGGGAAATAAAACGATTATTTGTTAGTAAAAGAAGGTTCAATGTCCCATCAAAGGAATCTAAGATGTCTCAAAGGCATTCTAGAGGCAATGCCACACTCGTCTTTCTAATCCATTAGGGACATTTGAATCAAATATCTTAAATCAAAAGAAAGTGACAGATATTCAACAATGGGCTGGCATATGGCAGCTTTGGGGGAGATGCTTAGAAGAAAATTTTATGTCCCTTCAAGTGCATAATCAAGATGGTTTCAGAAGATCTGATGCAGTCATTAGGCTTGGTACCAGTGGCCACCCTCCATCTTCACTGATACTCCAATTCCTGCCACTACTCCCTATGTATGTGTGATTAAATGTAGGTGTGCTTTTGTTATTTTGACTGGAGGAGGAGGGAATAGTTTTGTGCATGGGTACATTTTTGACAATGGGTGATTGACTAGAGATGGCATCTTCAGGCTCAGGTTTAACCTCATGTATGGAGAGGAGCTACTACCAGGAGCTTTGATGAAGTGGTCTTGGAAGAAGGAGGAGGTGTGGGAGGAGGAGGAAGTGGGAGGAACAGCATGACAGAATTGGAGAGAGATGAGTCTCTCCAACTCTTATTGGTTAAATAAGCTATTAAACTGCATATTTTACTTTAGACATTGGAGTTTGGTTTCTTTTATGAAAAGTCAAATGATTTCTAACTTTTAGAGTTCCATGGGGGACATCGGCAGAAAAAAAGAAAAAAAAATGACAAGATGAATCCTCCAAGAGATGTGAGGGCAGAGAAGAAGTCAATATTTGCAATTCTTTCTGAGTACATACGAAACAGCATTTGAGATTTTCAATGTAGTAGATGACATAGTGTGCTGTCAAGACAGCATCCACTGCCTGGCATCCCCAAGAATAAGGTAATCATACTCCAGGTTTTGGGAGCATTGGATGCTGATCATTCACTGATGAGTCTCTCTTTGGAATTGCTCTTTACCAAAGGATGCTTCTTAATACAAGGCTATGCATGCCCCCAGAGGCATTTTGCACTATAAAAGCACTAAAGTCTGCCCCCCCCCCCACCTAAATCGAGACCTATGAAAGACCATCCCAGCTGCACAGCTCCTTGTAGGATCGGCTGTGGCCTCAATTGCAATTGCAAATCCAACTGCTCCCTCTGTCCGATCCTGCTTTCTTCACTCCCTTATAGATGTTGTTTCTGAGAACACTCCCACATAAAGCACCTGTGTGCAAATTCCCATTTAGAGTCTGCTTCTTGGGGGTCTCAACCTATGATACCCAAGGATAACGTGGGGACTTGCAGGGAAAGAGAAAACACTAAGCTAGCCAGTTTTACGGTTGTAATAGTAATGTGCCTTCACTTCATTCTTTTGAGGGGGAAAAGGCTAGAGAACTTAGGTGTTAAAAATAGCTTCTGTGTCTCCTAGATTTAATTCACTTTCTAGTTAGACATAGAATTCCTGTCTTTTCTCTAAGGATGTTTCAAATTTCACAAAGTTGAGGCTAGGGAGAAGAGAGAAGTGATACATACTAGTTGGGTAATATTAAACTAGTCCTATATTTCTTTCTGGATCTCAACTCCCACCAATACAGTGGGTCAGTTGAACCAGATAACTTATGAAGGGTTGTTTAGCTTTGCCCTTAGAGCATTCTTTCTTCACTGGAGCTTTATAGATTATTCCCCTGTCCCTTAAATGGAGTTTGAGCTCTTTTTTGCAATTAACACATAGAGAACACTAGCATGTGCTAACCTCTTTACTAGTTGAAGTTACAATAATGAACCTTCTGGAGGAAGTCTAGAACTTCAAGAAGATTACAATCTAAGTGGTAAGAAAGAAAAATTAAATAAACAATATAAAAGGGTAGTGTTGGAGCAAATCCAGGATTCTACAGAAAGGCAGCAGAATGGACTCAGCAAAGAAGAAGTGAGGAAAGAATTTCCATAGGAAATGTCCTTTAATCTGAGGCTTGGAAAATGGACCAAGCTAACAAATAATGAAAGGGCATACAGACACATAAAGCAGCAGGTGCAAAATCCTAGAGGCTTCAATATACCTGCCTGGTTTGAGCAACAGAAAGAAAACAACCTTTGCAAAAGTGATCTAGCTCTGCTGGAAATAATGAAAATATGCAACATGTATCAGAAATTAGGGTAACCTTACATCTGTCCCCTACCCTAAATAGTCTATAGCATTATTTGGATATATGGACCAGCACATCAACATCACCTGGAGCTTCTTAGAAGTACAAATACTCAGGCCCCAACCCAGACCCATTAAATCAGAATCTTGATCCTCAAGTCTAGAAATCTGATTCTTATGCAAGCTAGAGATTAAGAATCACTGTCATTCAAGGACTTGAAACTGCTCTCTTGATATATTTGGTTGAAAACTTGGCATTTGAGGTTGCATTCACATAGACCCAAAAAACCACACATTCAATCCTGAATATTTGGTACCCAAAAGGCTTACACCCAGCACTCCAAATTCTCATGCAAAGTTTTCTAAAATTTGAGAACAAAACTATGAGCTCACTGAACTCTAAAATATAGCTCTCTAGAGAGCATGATATTTATAGGATTTGGGAATATCAGTTATATGACAAAGACACTTTTCCTCTGACAACAGCCAAGAATAGCCTTGTTTCTCCATAAATGTCACCAGTGGGGTGGGTCAGATGTGATTTGGCTGTTGCTGCCATGTGAAATACCTTTTATGTGTCATTTTTTAATGAAATGGGATAATTTAGCATTACCCTAATCTCTTACATTAGCATTTTGAAATCCAGGCCCAGATAAGAAAAACTACCCTTCATTGCTAAAAGTTCCGTTAGCACCTTTTTTGGGCAGTAAAAGAAAAGATAAATTATAATGGAAGGGAAAAAAACACAATTTCCACAGTGCTTTCACTGTGACTAAAGTCCAGTATATGAGGCAGAGGCTTTTACTGAGAGATCATAACAACAATGCATAACAACAAAGCATCAGAAAAGACAAATGACATGTAAGGAAGAATACCCTTCCCTGGGAAGAGATTTTGTTAGTATACCTAGAAAATCCTTGAGATAATAGGCAATTCAAGCAATTACCTGGAGCATCAAATCCGTAATGTATTGCCAACCTGAGCCAAAATGTTATTGTTTTATGTAAGGCTTGAATTTATGTGTCTATCTTGCTTTCCTTGGTTCATTATGACGCCACCCAATATCTAGCAGTAAAAAATCAGGTTCTGGGTGTTGCTCTCAAGGAGGATTGAGTGAATTGGGTCTTTATCATTCCTATACAGTCTTGTTTATGTATAATGAAATCTAACAAGATGCTCCAAATAACTCATTTGGCAGGGCCCACTCTCATCAAAAGACGATTTTGATTTTAAATAGCAAAAGTTTTTTCACCACCTACCCATAGACAATTTATTCTTATACTTGTCAGTTAACCTTATTTTAGAGCAATTGGATATTTGTGTTGATTTTCCCCAAACTAGATTGGAAGTTTTAGTATTATGCTATGTCACAGATATCTCAGTATTCCTTAAAGCACCCAGCATCTAGGAGTCTCTAATCAGTTCTATTTGTCCTATGATAAATCATGTTCTCAGATCACAACAGATAAAATCCACCTGGATTCCAAGGAAAGATTTAAAAGTATCAGGTTAAGTTTGAGCTTTGCTGCAAGTTTGCTTGAAGTATTTGATATTTTTGTGAAGAACTGAACTATACTGATATCAGGATTTCATTCGAAAATATGTTAGGATGCTTCGCATGGTTATAATAGGAGCAGAGAATGTGGAGCGGTTTCCTGGATCAAAAGCTATGTTTTCCAAGCCACCCAGGGCAGAGTATGATATCATCTAACTGCCTTCAGAGTAAAAAAATCTTGAGCTATGGAATAACTGTCTATGCAAGTTTTTAATCTGAATTATTTGACACGGTAGAGTGGAGAAAGCACCAGGCCCTTACTAGGACGTCTGGAGTTTCATCCCTGCTCTATGACTGGCTGGCTGTAATGACCATAGTAGATTCCTTCCTCTCCTTGTTTTTTGTTGTATTCATCTACATAACAAGATGACAAAAAGTAAGTGATCTTTATAGTCATATCAGCTCTGAATTTTAAGGTCTCTGTCAATTTTGAAATCACCTAGTCTTGGTTTTACCATTTTTGCATGTGACTCTGCTCTCTCTTATAAAATGTATTATAAAGGTAGTGATGAGTGTTTCAAGATGGGTGTTTAACTTTTCCATTTATAAGACTATTCATCATATACAAGTTACATTAATATCACAACTAAATAATATTAGAGCAAATGCTAACTTATAATAAAAATATGCTGATGGTCTAATGGAAAGGAGGGGACATGAATATGAACAAGTCTTGTGATGAGTGAAGTATGGACAAAATGCAAGGGGAGTTTCAGGAGAGACAAGATTGTTTTCATCTGATAAGAATTAGGGATGGCTTCATTGAAGAAGTGGCATTTTAATCTATACTTGAAGGATCAATAGGATTTTTTTCCAGGTAGGAGAGCTTCCAGAGTTATAACACATGTATAGAGTGTGTAATGAACACAAGTGGGGTATAAAACAGAAAATGAGGGTTAAGGCTGAATCATGAAAGGGGCTCAAATCCAAGTTTAGGGATTTGTATTCTTTTTAAATTAGTGGCTATAAACTATGGCTATACATTAGAATTACCTGAGGAACGTTTAAAAATTACCTAGGCTGGGGGCCCATCCTAAGAAATTTATTTAATGGTCTATATTGGAACCCAGACATCAGTATTTTTTAAACTTCCCAGATAAATGTAATGTTCATCTCAATTTGAGAATCAGTCATTTTGGTTGTAGTGGGGCCATGTAAGGGAATGAACTAGGCAAGGGCATAGCTTCAACAGTACTTGCAATGAGTTGGAGAGATAGGCATCGTCTTAGCAATTGGCATAGAAACCTCTTTGGAGAGAACGTTCTTGTTTTGCAAAGTTGCCCTGATGAATGCATCTTATTGTAGAAGTCAGCCTTGGGTCTTTCTTTGGCCAGGTAACACAGAGAAGAGGAAATCTACTCTGAGCAATTAAGGGTGGAGAAGGACCAGCACAAACATCTATACTGCTTAGAGAAGAGTCAGCAACAAAGGATGGGAGTGACCCAGATGGGCTTGGAGGTGAGGAGGAGACCCTTCGGAGAGGATACTTGTCCAATGGGTTTATTTCAAGTGAAATACTGTTACTACGCAATACTGCTCCTCCCCAAGACTTCATACATCTTCAGCAAAATAAGTAATAAAAGCAAAGTGGTAGCTGTGATAGGATTTCTTGTACAAGCTCATAAAAGATTAGATATTTGTGTTGAGGTTTGTATGGTGCTTGAAGAGCTATCATGAACAACTAGCACAGTATATTATGAGTCAGGGAACTGTGAAAGGCTAAGTGTTACTATCTCAGAGAAAGTTCCCCCAAAAGACTGGGCCACAGAATCAAGGAGGCAGCTAATTATGAATGCAGATGCCTAGGCTCAACCTCAAAACTTTTTGAACCTGGGGATTTGATGCTGTAGCCCAGGAATCTGTATTTTAACCAGTTCTGCCGGTAATTAAATGCAGCGGAGGTTCTGAGTTTGAGAATGTCTTGGATGGAGGATACATTAGAAAGTTAGGGTGGCCTAGAGGCAGGGAGATGGAGAGATAATTAAAAGTAGAAGCCTCTCACAACAGTTTAAGAAAGAAAAAAGACGTCTGGCTTTAGGTAATAGTAGTGGATTTGTATGTGTAGCGGATGGGATAGCTAAAAAGAACTGCAAGTCATATGAAATGAACAAATATTTCCATGTGTCTAGGTCTCGCCAAAGACGTAACAAAACATCTCTTTTCTTTTCTATTTCTGCTGCCCTCTGGGACAGATAGCTCTGGGTCTCATGGAATTATGAATCAGAGTGTTCTGACATATGCAGCTAATAGAACATGCATTAGCTTTAAAATTAGGAGCTCTGTTCTGAGTGCCCATGATTTCATTCTTCATTCCAAGAATATTAGCCTCTCCTAATATAGAAGAGATGTGAAATTTTCATACAAGTTCCACTGCTTCTCTCGTAATGAATTCACTACCCATTTAACCTTTTGTTTTCTCTGCCAATTCTTTACTTTCTGCCGAACAGTCAGATCCCAGAAATGAATCCCTACCAGCTTAATATCTGAATTACTGAGACTATTAACCAGAATGTCTGTTATGAGGAGTTCTCATTAGGAGGTTTGTGTATCTCCTACAATTAAGCAAAAATGTGTGTGTATGTGTATGTGAAGTACCCCCTCCCCACCACCACCACCACTACCACCAACCTCTAGGGAGAGAATCCATCAGATTTTTCAAGAGGGTTATGACCCATAAACTATGAAGTGCCTCAAATGTGTAAGAGTACACATTATTATTGAATGAGGGGTATTATATGATATTATTGAATGAGGGGTATTATATGAGTTCTATTGAAGATACTATATGAATGAGGAAGAAAGCCTTAAAGAGGTTGGTTGTGTGCACCAAGGTTGCAGTTAGTGCCACAGCTAGGCTTAGCAAACTGGGAGAAAAGAAGAGAAATTTCCATGAAAGCTGTTCTTACTTATTTAAAAAGAAAACCAAAGGGAAGGGAAGTTGGTTTTATTCTGTGTGACTCCAGAGAACAAAGCTACTATCAGATGGGGCTACATTGCAAGGCTGTGAGTGCCTGGTTACTGGAAATAGTCAAATCACTTGTCTAGAACATTATACACAAGATTCTTGATTTGGATGAAGGGGTTAGGGTAGCTAATTTCAAAAGCCCTTTCCCAAACTTGGAGCCTATGTTTGTATGATAAAAAACTGTCTGCTCAGTGATCATAGCAGACTGACTACTCAGGAGTGAAAGTGGAATTGATCCAGATATAGGCTCTTTTGACTCATTTGGTTGTTTGTCTCATTAAAAAACCATAGCCTGATTTTGCCCCAGCTCCCTTCCTAGATAAATTGCTGTTGAAATCTGACGTACAGTTGATGCTGTAGGCCACTTGGAATGTCCACCTGTCACAAGTGGGATAATGGCACTTTCTTCAAAAAGTAGCTGTGAGGATCCAGTAAGATAATATATGATGCTGGTAAGCCAACCAGGCTACTTGGAATGTCCACCTGAAACGTGGTTTAGCTGTTGACATATTCAGGGCTATGAAGAAACTATTCTCCAAACTAGTGAACTCACAAGTGGGGTAATGGCACTTTCTTCAAAAGGTAGCTGTGAGGATCAAGTAAGATAATATATAAGAAATTGCTGGGCAAAGTGTCTGGCACATGTTAAGTTTTCAATAACTTTTGAGTTGAATCTAATTCTGCTCAGGTAGACACAGAGATATCCTGCCCAGATCTCCTTTTAAGGAAGGTCATGTTACTTAGGTAAGGGAAATGTGGCCATTAGACAGCCTCCAGCTGTCAACAACTTCAGTGTCCTCCTCAGCTGCAGAAAACTGCTTCGTTGAGCTCACACCCTTCCTGGGGCAGTCTGCTTCCAGGGACTGAGCAAGTCCCAGCTATTTTGGCCCAATGTGAGGCACTCTGAAAAGCTCCCTACTAGACCTGCTGAAGTGTGATCAGGCCTGCATGGCAATTTGACTTCTTCTATCCATTATCCTTCCCTCTTCCTTACACAGGTATGGATCCCCAATAAGTATCTTGCACACTAAACTCCATCTCAGTGTCTGCTTCCGGAGAACCTGACCTGTAACACCTGCCCACATCCCACAGACCCACATGTAAATTGAAAAGGTTATTGGAATGGAGGTCAAGGGGCCAGGATTCTTGTTCCAGCTTTCTGTAGTGTAAGCTTGGTTAGTTCTATGGCCTTTAGTTAACTCATTTAGAGCATGAGGGGTTAGGTCAGACAACCTCAGGGTCCTTCCAATAATGACATTACATGTACTTTCATTTCCACCCTCAGTGTTCTCATCACACCCTCTAGTAAGGCTCCTCTGACTCTAGTTTCCCTCCTTTGTGTTCCCAAAGCATCCTGTGTTTATAGCAGAAAATCTTTACCCAACCACATGGTCCTTTAGCTTTATACTTCTGTCCCCTTACTAGATGGTGAATGCCTTTGGATCAAAGATGCTATCTTTCACCTCAGAGTCACCTGGAGCACCTATTGCCTGGTCTGGAGCCTTGAGGGTATTTGATAAAAGTGTGGTCAATAAATAAAGCTACATAGACACTCTCTGGGGTTACTCTGACTGAGGACTACATAATGAATGGCACTCCATAACCTCTTTCCAATCTTCTTCTTTCAGTAAACAATATCCCACTTAGAGAAGATGAATTTGTTTTCAAATGAATTGCTGCAGGACATAAAAATGTCTAAGTAACTGGCCCAGTAAATGAACACTTGGCACAGTGTTTTGATCAACTGTCACAGTCAGGTGGTGCAATGCTATGAAACATCATTCTTTTCCAACCGAGCTTGTCTTTTTTAAATGAAATTACAATTGCTTTATATTAATTTATTGTGTTTTCTTTGTAAGAAAGCAAGAATGAGAGTTGCCAAAAGACAAATAGCAATGAGGTAGCTGGCATGAGACAGAACAAAAGGAGGTAAGAAAATCTGGGAAGGAAAAGGAAATTACATTTACTGAATGCCTAATACATGATGCCAAGCCCTTTGCATAAATATCATTTATTAATTATAGTTTACAGGTGATAAATGTGAGATTTAAATTGATTAATGACTTGTCATGAGTCCCACAAGGAGTGGTGGCAGAGTTAGAAATCGAAACTTGGGCATTCTGTCTTAAAAGTGCATATCTGTCTCAACAAATAAATGGGGATGGAGAACTTGGAAGAATTCAACATATCAAATCATCAAGGGTGGCCAGTGTAGACTGTTCAAGGGGATAAAGAAAGGAAAGAAAGAGAGAGAGAGAAAGAGAGAGAAAGGAGAGAGGAGAAAACTGCCAAGGTATGCTTTATGAAAGCTAGAGCTGAAAGGATTGCTTTTAAGGACGTACACAGGTTTCCCTCCTGGCCACCCTGCATCCGGTCTTTCTTAAAAGGAAAGAAAGAGAGAGAGAGAAAGAGAGAGAAAGGAGAGAGGAGAAAATACTGTTATTAATTATCAATTAATACTTCTCTGAGCAGAAAATGTTGGTCTGAACAGAAGGATGTGTAGAATGGTAAGGCATATCTCCTGCCCACCAAGAACTTACTATGTATACTTGGGAAGACAATACATAGTGCACAGAGATTTAGTTACCCAGGACAAGGAGATAGGAGTGTGACGTCTCTCCCTCCACAATCAGTTCAGAGCCAGGAGAGGCTTTCTTAGGTAGGGAAATCAAGAATGAGCGGAAGGAAGATCTCTTCCCACTTTCAATTAATTTGGTGATGGATGTCAATTATGTCCTGTTTCCTCATCCTTTCTCTGATCTCTCCTTTCATAGTCTCCCACTTTAACCCATTCTCCGCAGAGTTGTCAGTGAATTTCCAAAAATTATAAATCACGCTATGCCTCTCTACAGCTTAGCAGTCCAATGGCCCCTTTGCCATCAAGGATGAAGAGCCATGCTCTAAACAGCGAGGAGGTTTCTCCACGAATACTTGCTAATCAAACTACCACTAATCCACTGTAAGGAAAAAAGAAAATAATATACAGGCTTTCTGAAATCAGCCTTACAACCAGACAGGATGCCCCATTTCAGGGAGTTGTGTGCACATTGTCCAGAAAATTGTCCACATTTTTTTTTTCAGTTTATTTCAAATATGAGTAGTTGTGAAGGCATAGAATTTGCCTGTAATCACATCCAGCTGCATACCAGGAGTATTTTAAAAGAGAGAATATATAAGATGATATGGAAGAATCAGAGAAATAAGTCTCCCTGAAAAATAATTCATCTCAAACAAAGGCTTTTAGCAGGAGAAAGACTTTTAGTTAGAAAACAGGACCCAGAAAATGCAAGGCTGCTTTAAAGCTGGAAGCTGTTTTGGTGAAAAACCATGGAAAAGCCAATCCTATCTGTGAAGATTTTGCATATGAGTGTGTAATGCAGACATAGAGGTCCGGTTTCCTTTGCAGGAAAGGAATGTGGCATTGTGACGTTTCTGAAATTCTAAACCCGAATAGAGGCCGGGGGGAAACATTGGAGCCTGAACACATATGCCAAGGTATGCTTTATGAAAGCTAGAGCTGAAAGGATTGCTTTTAAGGACGTACACAGGTTTCCCTCCTGGCCACCCTGCATCCGGTCTTTCTTAAAAGGGTCTCCTTTGGAAAATAAAGTCAGCGATTTTTTTTTTTTCCAATAGACCCACAAAGCAGGAACAGATGTGACACGAGTAACCTCTACTTTGTGCATACCTCATAGAAAAACGACACGACTAAAGCAGGGGATCTGGCTCCAGGCCAGAGAGAAGGACAATTGGAGTTTAGGTCTCTAATGACATGGTTCACCTCAACTCACTCCTTTGTGCCCATGTAGGGAGTGCAGGTGGGGAAAAGGGGCTGTGTCTACTCATTGAAAACACAAAGGAAGTATTTGCAAAAGGCTGCCATTTTCTGCAGCTCTTTGTTCTCTCTTTTTCCTTCCTCAGAATACCCACCTTGCTTTACCAGACTCTGCAGATAAGTGGAAAAAGTGATTAGAATATAACACTGGTGGCCTGAGTTCTAGAGTTTAGCAGCCCGAGCTAGAATTCTGGCTCTGCCATCTTCTAACTACTGAATATAATTAAATATAAATAGAAATAGAAATAGAAATATATATATATATATGTTTGCCTCTTTCTGCCTCAGTTTCCTCCATTGCTATATACAAAAGGATAATAATAGTATCTACCTCAACAATCTTGAGAATTTGATTGGTAGTATATTTTACGAGGAGTACTTAGAAGAATGTCCAATGCATAACAAGTTTTGATGAATGATATTGGTTACAATTGTTAAGAAACTTTGTATCATGTTTTGTATTTATGTGGGGTCATTTCTTATTTTCCTCATCTGAAAATAAGCTCTTTGAGTGCAGAAAACATTTTGGATTCACCTTAATATCGTACTGCCTCACCTCAATTTCAGTGGTATGCTGGTAAATGTTTAACAACTGGCTCTCCAGAAAGGAAGCTCTGTATGCCAATTTCTGTGGTGTAAATATTTCCATCATGCCATTTTCAAGCTTACCAACACGATAAGGTCAACTAGCTCACAAAATTCCTGAATATTTAACAATGCGAGGCAGCAGAAGCCAACTCCAGCACACCACTGAATTCATGTGCAAAGGAAAGACTTGGAAGAATAAATATGTGAATAAATAAATGAAGAAATTTATTATTCATATCAGGAATTCTCAACGTTAAGAGAGCCACAGCATGCTACTATGTATTGAGTCAGCCAGGAAAAATATTTACTGAAGTTTTCTAGAGAACATGGGTTCCTTGTGTTATATCAAGAAAAGGGGAATCTTGATCCAAAAAGCTTGGATAGTGTCACACATTATATGTTTCTCATGGAAATTTGTAAGGCACATGGGTATATTAAAGACACCGATAAGCCTTATAGTAAAGAAACCTATTTAACTTTATTTATTTCAACATTTCTCAAACACATTGGACCACTAAAACTTTTGGCTGAGTAGCTACTAACATCATGAGGAATTAACATCTCTGTATAACACACATTGGAAACCCCTGACAGAGCTACATTTTTTTAATTATGTGGAAAATAGTAAATGTCTTAAGTGATTTGGGGAGAATATATGTATGTATGTGTGTGTGTATATGTATAAACTTGGAATAAAATACACCTTGCAAAAGAAAAAAGTATTAGTGAAAAAATAATAGTTAATATATGACAAGGGCTACTGGTGCCCAATTCTGCAACATAGATAAAAGGACAGCTTTGTACAGAAGACAAAATGGAGATTCAAGAAATTTAATTAATTTGCTTGCTGCACAACAATGAGCAGTATCCAAAGGCAGATATTCCTGTCTCCATAGTTCTTTCTATAATATCAAACGTGATATTGTAATAAAAGTATGATCACCAGCTTCACCTTGACTCTTGCTTCTGCAAAGCAATTTCAGTATATTTTCTTAATTTACTTTCCCATTTCTCTATAAAATTTCCACATTCTCCTTGCCACCACACTTGCAGAAGATTATTTTGCTTCCTTTTTAACAAAGACTAAAAAGAGCTTTAGAAGTACACATTCTCAACAGCCACCTTTTAATTTACCCTTATGTATATTTTAATTTAGCCTTATGTATATCCATCCTTCCCCCTTCCCTCTGTTTACTCAAATAATAAAAATAAAATAAAAGGTCTCTACACCTGCACTATGGGCCCCATCCCTTCTTGACTTTTCAAATTAATCCCTTCATCAATTCTCCTGTCTCTTAAGTCTTCTCTACCTTTTCTTCTCTACTGTTTTTTATTTCTGCAAGTTTTAATATGCTTAATTATTTCCTTATAAACAAATTAGAACAATCCCCTTTCCCTCTATTTCCCTCCCCTTTCACCTCCAATTCTCTTTTCTATCCACTTCTCAGCTAAGCTTCTTGACATTTTTTCTGTCAGCTGTCTACATATCCTCATTCCTCAGACACTTTTCAAACATCTCCAATCAAGCTTCTCCCACCATTGCACCAAAACTCTTTTAGCCAGATTATCAGGAACCCTTATTTGCTGAATCCTTGACAGCATTTAGTTCTTTCTTTAGTTAACTGCCTAGCAAGACCACTCCTTTCTTCTTGAAACATCCTCTTCCCTTTGCTTCCTTGACAATCTGATTTCTTTTTACTTCTCTGGTGACTTTGTCTCAATTTCCTCTAGTGGCTTCTCTTCCTCTAACTACCCTCTTTATGATGGTTCTCTTCAGAGATTAATTCTGGACCCATATTTCTTCTCAATTCTTGTGGCAATTTGAGTTTATTTATGGATTTCAAAAAGAGAGATTACGTTTGTAAACTGGTCTGTTCCTCTGGGCATGATCTCCTTTGATTGTATTAGATTCAGCTGAGATGCCTTTAAATTATGTTAAGATTAGGGCTTTAATTCAACCATGTTAGTAGGGTGTAACACAGGTTAAGTCCCCGCCCCCTTGGTGGGCTATATATATGGACACTCTCAGAAGAAGGCACAGGAAAAAGGAGGGCTCCATAGACACGGCAAAGGAGTGAACTTTGATCCTGTGGCCCTAGGAAGAGAGATGAGCCATTTGCCTGATAGTTTGCAGCTGAAGAGAACGGAGCAGCTGAGCTGAGGAAGCCTGGAAAAAAACAAACCCTACGCCCGCCTACAGCTGAGTCAGAAGAAACTGGGCCTATGGAGCCTTAAGAGGAAGAAGGAAGGAGAGACCAGGCCTGCCATCTTACTTCAACGCGTGGCAACTGACTTGGGTGAGAAAGTACTTCTTATGGTACCTTGAAATGGACTCTTTAGGGCCTTGTAACTGTAAGCTTTTGCCCCAAATAAATACCCTTTATAAAAACCAACAGATTTCTGGTACTTTGCATCAGCACCTCTTTGGCTGACTAATACAATCCTTATACTCTCTTTGAGTATCACAGATTTAATTATAGCCTTTATGCTGATTACTGTAGATCTGCCTCCAGTCTAAAACAACCCATGGCTTCAAAATGGCATCCAGCTTCTTACATGACATTTTCACTTGAATGACCTGCAGGTATCTCAAAATCTGAATTACTGATATCCTCCTATTCTCAATATGCTACTCCATACATGTTTCCTTTTGAAAATAAATTATACTCAGGCTTCTAAGCCAAATACATATATACACATATACATACATATACACACATATATCATAAACAAACAAATAAATAATATTAATAATCATTAACTCCTCTCCTTCTGTCTTGCTTCACATCTAATCTGTCAACAAGTCCCTTTGATTTGTCCACCTGACACCTCTCAAATCCAGCCATTTCTCTCTAACATCCCATGTGCATACTATATCGGATCTTTCTTGTGTAGGCATGTCAGCAGCCTCCTATCTGACCTTCCTGCCTCTGCTCTGGCCCCCACGCAGTCCATGCTCTATTCTAGAGCTAGAGATATATTTCTGAAATTAAAATTTTATCTTGTCCACCTTCATCTTAAAAATCCTCCAATTATACCTTTTTGCCCTCTATCTATTCATAACATCTTGAAGTTATTGGAAGTATTTCATGTCCTTGACCAGTGCACTTTTAGTCTTCAATCCTCTCTACACCGTACCTCCAGTAAACACACACACACACACACACACACACACACAAACGAGCTATCCTGAACAATTCCTACTCATCCTCCATGTCTTGACTCAAAAGTAATTTCTTCGGGAAGGCCTTTCCATGGCCAATCCTAAGATCTTCCTTCCATATATTCTCATATATCCCTGACAAAACATTCATCAAGCATTTCTGTAAAATCATGCATTCCTTCCTTGATATGCTTGAGTTAAATGCTTTTACAAAAGTGCAAGCAACCTGAAAATGCCTGTATAGGGCATTTCCTATCAGAAATGGGTTCCAGGATTTCAACTGAATCCTGGAGATAATTTGTTCATATTATCCAAGTCTATAGTCATATTATTCAAATAGCCTGGATTCATATAATTTGTATTATTCAAATTCACATCATGTGAATAAAGGATAGAAGAATCCAGTTAAAATGGCAATCTAGTACATGTGTTTTTCTATGTTTCCTTCTGAACCCATGAATCACCATGAAAATGATAATAATGAAATTAAAAATGTATAAATTCATGAGGATGAAGAGAACCAGAGACAAGATGACCTGGAAAAGAGGCATCAACAAATTTTGGAAGATGGAAAGCAGATGAATAAGCAGTAACTGACTTAGCAGACTGGAAAATACTGAAACCTGAGTGCTTTCAGAAAGGGGTCCTAATAAAAAAAAGCTGATCTGCATCATAGAATCCTGGAAAGACTCAAAAATTGAAGATACTGTGTAGCTTGGAAGATACAGGGCTAAAAACACATGTTGTTCAAGAATATAGAGGAGGAGTTAGCCCCCCAATGCTCTCCTATGCCCAGAGCAGCCAGATAAATGTTCCTTCAGGACCTGAGGAGGATGTAAGAACCTTGTTATGTGGGGAAGCAGAATGAGGAACGTGTTAATGTGGGGAAGCCAGGCAAACAGAAGGTAGGGTGAGATCACATTGAAAACAGGGGAAATTAAAT
Source organism: Cabassous unicinctus (assembly GCA_029593785.1). Classification (NCBI taxonomy): domain Eukaryota; kingdom Metazoa; phylum Chordata; class Mammalia; order Cingulata; family Chlamyphoridae; genus Cabassous; species Cabassous unicinctus. The sequence goes on from JAQZBX010000040.1 coordinate 166,938, forward strand.
GAATATCCTGAGTAGTGACCACACCTTCCCCTGTACTCTTTCTCTAGCCAATTAACAGGCAGTCAGGAAATGGGCTCTGATGGTTTCTTCTCTGTGAAACCTGATTGTCCCAGAGAAATGAACAGAAAGTAATGATGTTTGGGGCCTCAGTGAAACAACTGGGTCACTATTAGATCACTAGATGGGAGGGCAACTCAATAATCAAGAAACCCCACCTGCATACTCGGTTTTTGTTCCTCATTCTTAAATATTGGTGCATAGTCAAGTATTCCCAGACATTTGAGGACAGGTTCTAACATGCGAGACAAAACCCAAAATGAAAACCCACAATCATAATAACTATAAAATAAATTAGTACATCCACACCCATGAAAAAAGATTATGATGCTATAAAAATGAAAGATCTGAAAATAAAAAAAGGTATTAGAAATTAAAATCATGATTGCCCCTCAAAAGTCTTTTCAAATTGTGTTGAAAAATAATATTGAGGAAATATCTCAGGAATAAAATTAAGGAAATATCCCAGAAAGCATAGAAAATTGATGAATAAATGCTAAACAAGAGAGGAAAATGTTGTAACATTAAAGGATCAAATATGAAGTCCAAGAAGAGAGACTAGAGACAGTGGAGGGGAGGAAATAATCGTGTGTGTGTATGTATGTAATATATATGTATGAAATAATTAGACAAATCAAGGCACACCATAGTGAAACGTCTAAACACTGGGGATATTGGGAAGAGCATAATTTTCAGAGTGGAGAAAAAAATAGGCCAATTTCAAAGGACTGGGGCTCTAAACACCACTGCTATTTTCAACACAATACCAGACACTAGAAGAAAATGAAGTGATGTCTTTAACACTGTAAAGGAAAGAATTTCTAACACACAATATCTAGTCTCTTATTCAAGTGTAAAAATAAAACAAGGACAAGTTGAGATGCACAAGGACTCAAAAAAATAAGTTTATAGGCATCCTTCTGAGGAAGATGTTCATAGATAGATGATTGATAGACAGTATTTTTTTTTTCTTTGTTCTTAATGAAAATAATAAAAGTTTTGTAGTTCTGGTGGAGATTTGCAGACTTAAGGGAAAAAATCCCTGAACAAATGGATTAATGAAGCAATTTTAAACCTAAGGGGAAGAAAATTTATACAAAGAAAGGAAATGTAATTATGGTATATTTCATGGCTCAGCTCTGAAAATATTTACATAGTCTAATAATATAAACACAAAATGTTGATTTAATAAAAAAATATCGTAGAACTATCTTGAAAAGTTAAGGGAAAGAAAATGTGTTGGCACAAGGAATAAGCCATGAGGTGCATTGTATAACAGCAGCTGAATCTTCATCTTCCATAGCTAAATGTCAATGGATAATGACTAAAATTAAGACTAATATATATATATATATATAACATAACTAAGAAAACTGGAGGCAAATACCAAAGAAATAATAAAAAGTTGACATTGTATGCTTCAGGAGAGCAGAATTCAGTGCTGAAAGGGGGCAAAGAACTGCTAATTTTTGAGAAAATCCTTATAACACTGTTTGGTCTTTAATATATTTACATATATTACTCCAATAAACCATGACGGAGTGGGAGGGAATGGGGAGGGACACACAGGTAGATGTGAATCAAGGGTCATGTTTTTGTTCTTGAATTGGGTGCTGAGTCCAGAAGAGCTAAATACATTATTGCACTTTATCATGAGCATAAAGCTTACATGTATTCTTTTGCACGCATCAAATATTATACTAAAAGGTATTAAATATTGATTTTTTGCTATTGATTAATTTGAGGCAGAACCAAACCTTATACTCATTTATTCTTCTGCTTCTCTCTAAAATGGTATAATGACAAGAGCAGTAAATTTAGAGACAAAATATTCCGGTTTAATTCCTGGCTGTCCATTACTGATTGAATCATTTTGAGCAGCTCTCCATAGCTCTCTGAGTCTCAGTTCTCTCATCCATTAAATGATGATAATAAGACTTTCCTCATAAGCTTCTTATGAGGAGAGAATGAGTCAATAAATGTGTATTTTATGGACTGTAAAGTAATATATAAATGTCACTTGTAAATATGATTGAAGTCATTTCTGATATATGTTTTCCACATTTTACATCCATTTTAGTCCTCTCTCTACTTTTTTATTTTTCCAGGTTGGATTTACAAGAAAGAAATTTAAGTACAGTGCTAGTTTTCATGGGTTTATATTAAGAATGGTTAAGATAGGGAGTGCCACAAATATTTATATCTAGCTCTCTGAGTCATAAAGCCTTAAATATGTGAGTCACCTATGTTTTTCCCAAGGTACTATTTTTCCTGACATCTTTCTGATGAATTTACACAGAATTAACTATTTCAATTACATAGTTATTTAGATATAGGGAAATATTGAATCAGCTTTTTCCCTCCTTCTTTAAATTACCTATATTTTTGGCAAGGACATGCTATATGAAGGTTCAGATAAACATTAATTATGTTTAATCACAGAAGAACAAAGAAACCATTATCACTGAATTTAAATTATTGCATTATAGGTAACACCTCTCCTAAACCAGTTAATGTCTTTGCAAATGTAACATTAGTCAGACCTCTCTGTTAATTATTTTTGAAAGCATGATGCAGTAGACAGAGCTAAGGTTTTGTAGAGAAATGCCCTAAATTCAAATCCTGACTTAGTCACTTACTCACTGAGCCTCAGTTTCCCCATCTGAGGAAAAAACACACAGATGTTTGTAAGGATTAAAAGTATTGTACAGAAAGTATTTGGTTGGCACTCAATTAATTCATTGTTAGCAATCACTGCTGTTTTAGAGTCAGATTTTACTCTTGGACCCCCAGTACTCAGTAACCATTCTCTGCCTGTGGATTTGGGGAAAGTGGTTGATACCAGCTGGTATCCCATAAGAAATAGAGTTGCCTGTGTGGTGTAATAGGGAGTGACATCTCCACAAGGAAAGAGTGGCCAGGCTGCATCTGTGGGGTTGTACCACACATGATCAGAGAGCCGATACCACAACTGTGTTAAGTGCTTTACATGTACAACAAGAAACAAAAGCAAAGGCAGGCAACAAAGCAGGAGTGTCTGCGTTCAAAGAAGGGGAAGCCTGTCAGATGGAAAGTCCTTTGTTCTTCTGAAAACTTGGATGGCTTTGGATATGCATGCTTGATATTAAACCTGAGAAGAGCTGCAATGCTCTGCTTTTAGGGTACCCAGAGCTTGGAGAGGGCGAATGGGAGAAAAGAAAAAGAGATGGCAATAGAGAGGTGAAGAAGTCTCACCATGACAAGAGGTGTGCACAGCCTTCTAGGGAAGTCCCAAACTTTCCAGTTATGTCTATCAAACATGTGACTTCTGGGTGGGCTAGGGCTGATTTGTTGTTACTGCTGTGGAAACTGAAGGAAAGAATGATGCCTAAATGAGTACAGTGAGAGGAAGAGGTCCTAAGTAGAATTTCAGAGCCCACGTGAATCTAAACATATTCCAGAAATTAGCACAAATCTTGGGCAGGATTTTGGATTTACACAGGATAGTCTGGGGGTTTGAAGCAATGTGATCAATCAAGTGTATAAATATTTATGGAGGAGAAGGAAACTCCCAACTAATCCTGAGATTATGCATGCATCATAGTATTATTCTCTCCATTTTACAGACAAGGCTAGATGATGTTTCAACGATTTGCTCAACATCACCCAGTCAGTATGTCAAGGGGCTGAGATTCAAACCTATGTCTACCTGGCCCCAGAAATACATACTGTGCCAGGTTACCTCTCTGACCAGTCACAGGATTATCTAGTGAGGGGTAGATGGACTGGCTGCATCATGTGTATACGAGAGCTTTTGAATAACACATATAAACAGGTCCCAGATGTGCATATTCTGATTCATTCAGTCTAGATGACACCAGGGGAATCTATGTCTTTGAAGAATTCACCAGATGTTCCCAATGGGAATTCAGACTTGGGAATCAAAGAGTGTAATGGGTTGAATGCTGTCCCCCCAAAAGACATATTCAAGTCTTAATCTCCAGTCCTGGGAACATGACCTTATTTGGAATAAAGTCCTTAGAAGGAGGGGAGAATTGAACACAGACAGACTGAGAGGAGAATGCTATGTGACCACTGAGGTGCAGAATGCCATGGATTGCCGGCAACCCATGGCCAGAAGTCAGGAGAGAGGCATGGCAAGAGCCTTTCCTACAGACTTCAGAGGAAGGTATAGTTGCTGACACCTTGACTCCCCAATTGTGAGATAATAAATTCTTGTTGCATTAAGCCACCCAACTTGTGATACTTTATTACAGCAGCTTTAGGAAAATAAGACCAATACCCTTGTCTCTTAATGAAAAATGGGACTCTGAGGGTTTCATTTGGGAATGGTCTTGTAGGGACCCCTGTAAGGACATACACTAAGACTTTGGATTTATGCTACAGGCAGGAGTAGAACCTAAATCTCTAGACTCCACATCCAGTGGAATATACACATGAACCCAAATTAAGGGCCCACATAACACAGAGCTAACAGGGCCCAAAGACAAAAGATGGTCTGAGTCAAATCTTTTCTTTGTAAACAAACTCACAAGAAGGTTTAAGGACATTTCTGTAATGATCTTTGACTAGGTGTAAACTCTGTAAGGGAGGGAATTAATATCTTTATTTTGTGAAAAAAGGAACCTGAGGCTAAGAGAGAAAAATGATTTGACAGAGACTACAGAGCTAGGTCAATGCGAACTGGATTCAAATCCAGTTCTGTTGCATTAAAAAGAAAGACTGCACATTTGATAAACAATACTTTCCTTTTCAACATGCGTATGTATTACACGATCAGCTCTTAAGGTTGTAAAAACAGGGTCATTTTGTGCGTAATAAAAGAAGTCCTCTGGCTCTCACTTCCTTCCACTGTTGTGCAATCCCAGTCCCTCTTAGAGTCTTGTCCAGGTATTGCTGGGAGCTGTCCAGGAAGGGTACATTATGCTTTCCTGACCGACCTTCTCTGTCCTGTTTGAAACAAGCCAAGCAAACTGAAAGCCTTCAGAGACAATGAAAGCCCACTCTAATGGGAAAGGATATAAGTAAAATGAAAAGCAGATCATTGCATAGGCTAGGAGCTCAAGGTCAGAACAGAGAAGACCCAGCTGGGAAATGCATAGAAAAACCTGCACATGAAAAATGTTAGTTAAATCTCCTTTGTATACTGGATCAGAGCAAGGGCAGAACCACTGGCTCTATAGTTACTTGCCAACTGCCACAGAAAATCTGGACTTTGAGAACCTTAAAGCTATAATAAAATAAAAATAATGGTAAAGCTTCTGTTCCTTCTTCCCCTCCCTTTCCTTTACAGAGGCATCAGCGTGTGCTGCAGCCAAGGAAGCCAGGAATGGGTAAGCGTGGGCAGGGGCGGGGGGGAGGGGTGGAGTGGGGAGCACAGAAGCATCGGCATGCCTGGTGGCCAGGGAGGTGGCAATGTGTGTGTGGGGGGAGGGGGCTACCCAACGGCCAAGGAAGCAGAAGGCCAGCAGAAGAGAGAGCCAGAATGGTTGGGAGATAGTTTACATCAAGCAAACAAGTCAGTGCTTCAGCAAATTTGTAAACATTTTGAGGATCACGAGAGTGAGTTTTCTCTCAATTGGAGAAAATGATTTACGAGTATAAAAAGGAAGTCTAAAAAGACCTCTGAGGTATTTTATTAGAATTGGAGGTTTTTCCAGTTATTTATTGCTATGTGAAACCCACCCCCAAATTCAGTGGCATAAAACAATCATTTTTTTCTCTTCACATATCCTGTGGGGTGGGGATTCAGGCACACACGGCATGCATAGACTCATCCTGCTCCAAGATGCTGTTGCCTCAGCTGGGAAGATTTGGTGGTTGGGGTGACCCCACAGCTGATCAGCTCAGGACAGCTGACCCTCTTAGTCTTCTTATTCTACCTCCATACAAGTGTTCTAATGACCAGGGTGGAAGCTGCCAGGGCTTTTTTCACTTAAGTTGGGAAGAGAGTTTTTACTATACCAGTTTATGGCAGGTGAGGTGGGTATTATTGTTGGTTCATTTTATAATATAGTAGTCTTTGTCTGATTTGCAAATGGATCCTCATAATTCACAATTGAGGAAGATGAAATGAATTTAAAGATGAGGTACATGTTCCCTAAGCTTCTGGGTTGGCAGTGAGGGAACCAGTGATTATATATGTTAACATTTTAATAAAGTTATCAGAGGAGGAATGCAAGAGAGGTACTCCGTTAGAATATAGGTTTACAGACTAACTGTAGCCCGTTTCCTTAAAGAGAAGACGTGGAGGAGGGAGAGAAGAGGTGAGGGAAGCGAGGCAGAGAGAAGTGGGATGCAGGAAGTGGATGGAGGCAGAGAGAGGGGAGGCTGCCTGTGGTTCCCATCTGTGAATTCATGCTCACAAAAGGCACACGAAAGGCAAAGGGGCAAATTGTCTCTCCTGCCAGTCTGAGATGGTCCCTCATTCCTCTGCTCTTCAGATTGTTGGTAAATTCTCCACATTGTCATTTAGCACATGGTATTGTAATGTAATGCTTATTTGCCTCTTCTCTATGAGAGCCTGAGGCCTTCCTGGGTCTTCTGCTTATTAGTTATGTCATCTTGGGTAAAGACGGCAAAATGATTCTACAGAAACAAAGTCATCTGAAGTCATTCCGTTGCTCAAAACCTACCAGTGGCTCTCAGTCTCACTTAGAGTGAAATCTAAAGTCATTTCCAGAACTCACAGGGCCCTACGTGATCTGTCACCTGTTACTCCCCTACCGGATTGCCTCCCTTCAGCTCCTGGGTCCTTCAAATTCACCAAGGCCTTCGGGCTGGGAACTTGCTCTTCCCTCTACCTCAAAAGCACTCCTTCCAGAGGTACACAAGGCAGTTCCCCTTACCGCTTTCAGGTCTTCACTAAAATGTCACCTTCACAGGTCTCTGGCAACTCTTTCTCAATTAAGCACCACCCCAAACACTCCCCTTTCCCTGCGTGGTGTTCTCAGCAGCCACCACTATGTAACATATACACACACATATATATATTCTAACTATTTATCGTTTTTGTATCAATTACCTGTCTTCCCCACCTGAATATAAAGTCCACATATCCCAGGATTTTATTTTCTTTACTGCTGCATCCTTGACACCTAGGCTAGTACCTGGCATACCTGGCATATCATTAAATAAGTGCTCAATACATGCTTATTGAATGAATAATTGGAGTTACTTGACCCCCCTATGCCTCAGATATATTGTCAAAGATGGTATAATAAATACCTAATGCTGGTAAGGATGTGGAAAATTTGGATTACTCTTATATTTCTGGTGGGAATTTAAAAGGGTATATCCACTTGAAAACAATTTAGCAGTTTATTATAAAACTCAGCATGCAATTAGCAGATGACCCAGCAATTGAACTTTTGAGCATTTATCCCAGAGAATTAAAACTTATGTTCACATAAAACCTGTGCACAATTGCAGCTAACATCTTTATTTTTAAAAGACAAAAACTTAAAATAACCCAGATGTTCTTCAGTGGGTGAATGGTTAAACTGTGGTAAATCCATACCATGGAATGCTACTCAGCAATAGAAAGGAATGAATTATCGATACAACTTGGGTAAATCTCAACGAAATTATACTGAGTG